>VZQC01001095.1:3348580-3516476 GCA_009823505.1 Rhizomys pruinosus | reverse complement strand
AAAAAAAAAAAAAAAACCTCCAAAAGCAATAATTATAGCCAGGAAAATAAAAAGAAGGTGTAATTACTAGGTGCTACTTGGCTCAGCAATGAACAGTATTTATATCATAACCATAAAACAAATAATAACCTGATTAGGATAAAAAATAGTATGAAGAACAAAAAGAAAATTAAAACTCAAAAATAGCAATATGTTAGTTATAAATTTACATAATAACATATGTATTTCAGGAAGTAAATGCCCAGCTGTAAAGAGTTGAACGTGGAGGGCTGTGGCACCTTGACAGTTGTTGTTTGACTGAAGCTGTCTTATGTTGGTGTGGTGGTTTGAATGAGAAGTGTCCCCATAGGTTCATGCATGTGAACACTCAGTGGTGCTGTTTGGGGGTTTATGGACCCTTTAGGAGGTGGAACCTTCCTGGAGGAAGTATGTCACTGGGGATGGGCTTCGAGAGTTTAGAGCCTTGCCCCACTTCAAGTTCCCTGTCCACTTTGTGCCTGTGGTTGACGATGTGGTCTCTACGCTTCCTGTGCCGTACTTCCCTCAGCATTATGGATGCTCCCTCTGGAAACTTAAGCCAAAATAAATTCTTCCATAAGTCACTTTTGGTCATCACGCTTTACCACAGCAACAAAAAGTAGCTAATGCAGTTGGCCTATCTGGAATTTATAAAGGTAACGTGTGTCATTGATAGATTTTTTTTTTTAACCTACATATTTGTAAGAAAATAGGAAAGTTTCTGCCTGGCTCCAAGAGAAATTGCCTAACACTTCAATTCCCACCAGTCTTTGGCTCAGTAGAGTCCCTCAGCCCAGTGAATTCTGGCTTCAGGGAGTCCAGGGACTGGTGCACGTAAGCAGACGTTAGGTCCTCCATCCCTTTAAGCCACCATCTACCATCACATGGGACAATAAAAAAGGAGGAGAGAGCATGGAAGAGAGAATGAGGACAAGAGGAGGAGCCTGCTCAGGGAAGATAAAGAACCGGAAGATAGGCCAGACTCCACCCCAGAGGGTAGAAATGGAGGGTTGGGGGGGGGTATTGTTTTTGTTGTTTTGTTTTGTTTTGGTTTGGTTTGGTTTGGTTTGGTTTCAGTCTTTTTGAGACAGGGCCTCCCTTTAGCCCCAGCTGGCCTCGAGCTCACTCTGTAGACCAGGCTGGCCTTGAACTCACAGAGATCTGCCTGCCTCTGCCTCCTGAGTGCTGAGATTAAAGGCATGCACCACCACACCTAGCATTTTGTTTTGTTTATAAGAAGGCCAGAGAGATAGCTCATCAGTTAAGAGCACTGGCTACTCTTGCACAGCACGCAGCACCCACTGGCCCCTAAAAACCTTCTGTAACTCCAGTTCCAGGGAATCTGACAGCCTCTTCTGGCCTCTTCAGGCTCTGTACATACATGATGCACTTACATGCATGCAGATGAGATATTCATGTGCATGAAATGAAAATAAACAAATCAAAAAATTTATTTTAAAGAAGGATACTAGCCAGGTGTGGTGGTGTGTTCCTTTAATCCCAGCACTCGGGAGGCAGAGGCAGGCAGGTCTCTGTGAGTTCAAGGCCAGTCTGGGCTACAGAGTGAGTTCCAGGCTGGCTGGGGCTACCATCTTCAACAAAAGACCAATAAATAAACAAATAAATAAATGAAAATAGAAAGGATATTGGTGAGACTAAGCCAGTTCTGCCAAATAGAACTATGTGAGCCATACACAAGCAATTTAAATTTTTCAAGTCAAAAGAGACGGGTAAAATTAATTTTAATAATGTTATATAACAATATATCTAAAATGCTGTTTTAACATGTATTTGGTATAAAAACTTTTGTGATATGTTCCATTCTGTTCCCACAGTTAAGTCTCCACAATTTGGTGCATTTTTTTGTTCTTTCAACCCCTTTCTTCTGGTGTACTTTGTGACTAGTGGCTTCCCTGTGGACTTGCAGGGAGAGGCCAGATCCAGCCACAGAGGAAAGCTTTTCAGCCAGTCCCAGGTGCTCTGACCTCCTATGAGATCAGGAGACCGCTTCTGCCCACCTGTGAAACCCAAGCCCCCTAGCCTGGCATTAAGGCTTCATCCTGCTCAGGCTCCCCAAGTCCTGCCTTGGCATCTGGTTGTGGAAGGAGTGAGGGAAAAACAGAGGGGCTTGAGGGGCTGGAACTGGATCCACTGAAACTGGTTTGGAGTTGAGTGGGGCAGAGAAGGAAGAGGTTAGGGTAAGCCCTGGGTTTAACAAAGGCAGAACAGGGCTGGAGCAGGCCATCTGGCCGTGTCCTCCTACCCCAGCCCTGCTGGAACCTATCCTGCTGCCAGGCACAGCAGCTGCCCCTCCCCTCCCACAGTCCCTCCTGATCTGTGTGTGTGTGTGTGTGTGTGTGTGTGTGTGTGTGTGTGTGTCTCACTTCTGCAGTCTGACACTTCAAGTTGGCGCATGGGAAAGAGAGAGCAGATGTTCATCTCTAGGATGGGCAGTGGGAGAAAGATGGACTAAAGCATCTGTCTTCTAACACTTCCAGCAATCTCTGCCTGTGGTGGACCTCTGACTTCTGTTCCAAGACTCTGAGACTTCCCGGTCATCTTCATCCCAGGGAGGTCCTGGGGCTCCTCATCTTGCCCAGAAAGACACAGAAGCCAGGAGATGCCCCTGACACACACAAACACACGTGCACTCAACTCGGCATCATGTAGTTTTTGTGATAGTGGCTTGTAACAGCTGCCCTGTTTAGTCTCCAAAACCAATGACAAAACTCAGGGGAGTATCCAGTCCACAATAAGTCAATAGCCAGAAGTGTCTGAGCAACACTGACATCCCCAGGTTCCCCCCGCCCCTTAGCAGACCACCTGCATTCTTTTCCCATTAGAGTCATTCCTTCCCATTAAAAAATAATTTCCAGCTGTCCCTGATTATTCTATGCATTTATCATATTTCCCCAGGGTTAAATGCTACCAACTAAAAGATTCATCATGAACTAAATAATATTTTCAGCAAGTGAGGAAATAAACGAAATAATCCTTGCTACATTTAAAAAAAAAACACACATCAATTAGAAGACAAATTAGTATCAGAAGAAAAAAAAATGTTTCTTAGGAGTCTGGAAATTGATGCTGACAATTTACGTCTCTTCAGAGTTGGCCAGGAGTAGTGCTTTATAGCAGAGGGCTGGGCCCAAGAGATGCAGGTGCAGGGCTGGGGGACGGGGGTGACCCTGCACAGCCCACAGGTGTACAGCTCACATGCTGCTCACCTGACACATATGGGACAGGACAGGTGTTACACAAATGCCTGGGAACCAGTTGCTTCATGCCTCATGGGCAAGGAGAGGCTGACAGGTGGAGAGTGGGCAGATCTAAGGACTGAAGATATCACAGGGGCCAAGTGAGGAGGGAAAAGAGAAGAGGTGGAGGACACAGGGCCAAGGGCTAGAGATCACAGTGACAAGGTCCCTAGTGTCAGGATTATTGGCTAGCACAAGACATCCACTGGAGTAAGTGACAAGGTAAAGATTTAAGTCTGGGTATCTCCTGAAAGGGAGGATGGAGCACAGGGAACCAGGAACCCCAACAAAGTAAAGGAAGCAATTGAGAGAGGGTGTGGTCTGAATGTCTGTGTTCTCCAGTCCAAATTTTGAATCCCAACCCTTAAGGTATTAGGAGGTAGGGCCTTTGGGAGGTGATTAGCCCTCCTAAAGGGATTAATGTCTTTAGCAAACAGATCCCAGAGAGCTAGCTGGCCCCTTCATGGTGTGAAGACATAACTGGAGGACACCATCAATGAAAAAGAAAGCCCTTGCCAGACACAGTGTCTCCCAGCACCTTGACCTTGTACTTCCACATTCAAGAACTGTAAGCAACAGATGTTTGTGCTTATGAGCGGCACAGTTTATGGCATTTTCTTACAGTGGCCCAAGAGACTCGAAATGGGGGCCTCCCCAAAGAGGACAGTTGTGATGGTTCTGCTTTAGTGTGAAGTTGATGATGGGATTGAGAATCAAATTACAAACAAATCTCTGAGCTTGTCTGTGGGGGTTGCCTAGATTACCTAATCAAAGTGGGAAGCCGCACCCTAAATGTGGGTGATACCATTCTATGGGCCTGGAGTGAATAAAAAGGAGAATGCAAACTGAGCACAGCATTCATCTCTTTCTTCTTCCTGACTGTGCACTCAGTGTGACTACCAACCTCCTGCTCTTACCAGCATGCCTTCCCTCCATGATGGGCTGTATCCCCTTGAACTGTGAGCCAAAGTAAGCTTTTCCTTAAGTTGCTTTTGTCAGGTATTTTGTTGCAGCACTAATATACATAACGAATACAAAAGCAATGCAGAAAGTAACGGGCTACCCACGGGACAGCTTGAGCTCCATCAGAGGCCTTCTCTGAACTGCGTATGAGGGCAGTGGAGTCAGAGCAGAAGAGCCAGGCTAAGACACCAGAGCACTGAGCACAGAAGTGCCAGGAGGCCAACAGAGGCTCCTCCAAAGAAGGCGCACTCCTGACTGGAAACACACACACACACACACACACACACACACACACACACTGTTCATTCTGCGGCCTTGAGACTTCAGAGCTGAGAGGAACTACTTTCAAATTCTCAGAGATGGTCCTGTAGAAAAAAAGCAGGTGGCAGTGAAGGCAGCAGAAGGGCATCTGTGCCCAGGCCACTGCCCTCATGACAGACTATTTCTGCCCATAGACACCTTAAGCACAAGCCTGCCCAGAGTCTTGTTAGACACTGTCCATGGTTAGACCTCCCCCAACAATTCCCAGGAGCATGGAGGGGAGGATGGGAACCAGACCCTCTGGGGCCTTCAGGGAAGCTAGCAGCCTGTCCCCTCCTGCCCAGGCTGGTTCTCAGAGTATCTGGTTTCCTACTGTCCCTAGCTCATTGACGCACTGTCACTCCCCATCAGGTCTGGGGCAGAACAGGGAGGGGGCACTGGAGCAGAGCCCGTGGCGGAATCTGGGGGAGGTGAAGGGCAAAGGGAACCCTCCCCAGAGGCCCCAGGCTGGTGTGGGGGGAGGACATGGCCTGCAGCACGGACAGGAGGGCCCAGTGTCACTGATGGAGCTTTTGTTTGCTCCTTTTTGTGAAGCTCACACAGCAGCTGAAAGAATCAGTCCTCTGCAGAGCGGATGTCTGCCCACAGAGGCCACGAGGACAGCCTCTCAGCACGTCACTTCCCAAGCGTAGGCAGAACTATCTGATGTCAGGGCTCTATCTGAGAGGCCGGGCACTCCCCTCACAGTAGTCTGCTCTGTCCTTGTCTCTTCCACTGTGGCCTATGAGTCTTAATAAAATCTGGCAGAGCTCTTAAATGAATATCTTTTTAAAATTTTATTTATTTTTGTATGTGTATGTGTGTACTGTCTGCATGTAGGTCTGTGCACCCGTGTTGTGTAATGCCTCAGAGGTCAGAAGAGGGTCTCGGATTCCCCTGGAACTGGAGTTCTCCTGGAATTGGAGTTACAGACGGTTCTCAGCCTCCATGTGGGTGCTGGGGACTGAACCCGGGTCCTCTGCAAGAGCAGTCAGTGCTCTTAACCGCTAGGCTATCTCTCCAGCCCCACTAAATGAATACCTTTTAACCAGGCCTCATTCACAGAGAAGGCACAGGAAGATTCTGATGAACAAAATACATTGTGACTCGCAAGACCCCATAGCTGGACAGATCTGATCCACTGTCATGCTCCGAGCCCCTGTTGAGATGAACATGTGATGCTGTGCTGTGCTGTGCTGTGCTGTGCTGTACTGTGGAGAGTCTAATGGGGGTCAAGCAGTGAGAGGCACAAAGCCTGTGTCCCTGTTCCAAAGGTCTGCCAGCTTCCTAATGCCCAGTTCTGAGCTCTCTCTCTCTCTCTCTCTCTCTCTCTCTCTCTCTCTCTCTCTCTCTCTGTGTGACCTTCCCCAGTTTGGCCCAGTCCCCCAAGGTCCTTGCTTGCCTCTGGCCCTCTATAGCTGTTCTCTGCCCCCAGCAGTGTGACCTTCTATCACAGACCATCACATCCTATCCACCCTTGACTGCTCAGGGCAGATGCTGAGTCCCCTTGGAGCTCTCGAAGCTCTTCTCAAATCCCCCTCCTGAACTTGACTTGTGGCATTCACCTGCTATACTTGGCATTGTGTTTGTACAAAAACTTTATCTCCAATAAAAGCTGTGAAGTGAGTGTTTTCATAGCAAATATCATGTGGTTAATGCACTCTGGTCGTAGAAGACACTCTCCGTGAGGGGGCAGGGAAAAGAGCATGGCGGACAGGAGGAAAGGGAGGTGGGATAAAAGGGAAAGGGAGGGGAAAGGAGGCAGTAGGAAAAAGAAGGACCTTTATTACCTTAGAGAAAGTAAAGATTAAATTACCAGCTGGAGAGGAAATTGCTCCTCTTGGCCTCATCTACCCAACTAAATGAGGTCGAGATGGGGAGGGCTTCGCTCCAGAGATGAGAACCTCGAATCCAGGAAAGCTGTACTTGGGTGGCGTGTCCAAGGGCTCTTGGACATTTGAAGCTAGAGTCCAGACCCTTTGGGTCCTAGTATGACGTGACTCCTTGCCCTGCCCTGCTCTGTCCTCACACCACAGGATCCTCATATATCCATCCATAAACGTACAGTCTTGCCAGAGAGAAGCTCTGGCTGCCAGGCAGAAATGGCATGCCTTGGCTCTGGTGGCCCGCCATGCCTATCTTTTCCCCATGTGTCTCCCAACAAGCTCCCCCAGGAATAAGCCTGCCCCCAGAAAATGAAGTTAACTGTGACCTGGCAAGGAACCACCTCTGACATCCCTGAGGAATGGTGTCAAGTCTCTGCAGAGGTGCGGAGGGATGGTGTGCATTCAGGTTGTTTGCTGGCCAACAACTCCAGCCAAGACCAAGAACAAATCCAAGAACAGGCCAAAGTGAGTGCCTTAATTCCCACAGAAAAAGCTTCAGGCCTTGCCCTTAATAGGGTTTAGTTGATAGAAAATAGGGCAGGGGCTGGAGAGATGGCTCAGTGGTTAAGAGCACTGCCTGCTCTTACAGAGGACCCAGGTTCAATTCCCAGCATCCATATGGCTGCTAAAAACCATCTTTAACTCTAGTTCCAGGGGAATCCGACACCCTCTTCTGACCTCTGCAGCATTGCACAACCCGGGTGCACCAACCTACATGTAGACAGTACACTCACATACACGTTAAATGAAAGAAAGAAAGAAAGAAAGAAAGAAAGAAAGAAAGAAAGAAAGAAAGAGAAAGAAAGCCAGGTGTGGTGGCACACGCCTTTAATCTTAGGCACTTGGGAGGCAGAGGCAGGCAGATCTTTGTGAGTTCAAGGCCAGCCTGTCTACAGAGTGAGTTCTAGGACAGCTGGGGCTACAGGAAGACCCTGTCTTGAAAAGACCAAAAAAAAAAAAAAAGAAAGAAAGAAAGAAAGAAAGAAAGAAAGAAAGAAAGAAAGAAAGAAAGAAAAGAAAAGAAAATAGGGCAGAAACTTCTAGAGTGCTAGAACCCAGTTATACACCTTGTGCTAAGTTGGACATTGATGAATTGTCCCCTGATGGAGAAGGGGGTCGGGAGGCCGCTCAAGTGGTCTGGCATGGAGAATGTGCTGGTGAGCAGGTGGGCAGTTAGAGCTGCTGTCAAAGGGACAAACCTGGCAGGGAGATTGGAGTCCACGTTGGCAGGGCATCTTCAGAAGATGCCCTAACATTCCGCATCACTAAAGATGCCACTGAGAGGAGACGCCTAGCAGAGGAGACTGAGCGCCAGCAAGGAAAGGCCTTCTGGGCCTTCCACGAGATAGCAGATTCCTGGCAACATCGGCCCCTGCTCCCTTTTTTGTGTGTGTGTTGGGCTGATCATAGGTAAAATTGCCAGCTGGTCAGCACCAGCCAGGGCCATTGTGCTGGGGGACGGAGGGGGGAGCTGAGCAGTACCAAGGACAGCCTGGGGTCCTCAGGACTAGGCCTGGCACCTGGCACCCAAGTCAGGGAGCAAGGAGGTGCCAGGGGCCGCCTCTCCCTGGGACAAGGCAGCTTGGAATCCTGTTTCCTACACTGTCCCAGGATCCTGGGAGACAGTGACTACTCCTGGGGACCAGGGAATGCATCCTTTGTGATCATTCAGAAGCAGAACTACTGGAAAGAGGGGGAGGCACCCTGTGGGGAGTTCCGAATGGCAGCCTGGGAGTCTGGGGTACACTTGAGAGTAACTACCCGACTACAAACCAGGCAAACTGGAAATGAAGAAAGTGAAAGTGGGCCACCTTCCCCGAAGCCGGCCACCTAGGCCCCTTTTCCAGCTTCCCTCACCTCCTCCAGGTAACTGTTTAGCTTCTTTCCTTCAGCTCTGATCAACCCCAAGAGGCCTATTTCCAGGCTGCGCCTCTTCGGCAACCAGATGTCTGCTTTCCTCCCTCTCCATGTTTTGGTTCCCTGTCCAATGGAGGCCTAGACAGAAAGTGATATGCCCAAAGGGGTCCTTTACAGCCTAGAGCAGCTTTGTGATGCTTCCCCAGGGCCAGTCTTTGATCTCTGATGAAAAGCTCAGCTTCTTCCAAGGAACTGAATTCCAGCTCTCAAAACACTCGAGGGAGCGGACTTTGCAGTCTAAGGAAGCCGATTTGCCCAAGGTTCTGAGGCAATTAAACAGAAAACCTCTAGCTAGTAGCAAAGGCCAGTGTGGTGGCTCAAGTTGTCCTGTAGACCAGGAGAGAGGGAAAGGAGAACTGGATGGTCGGAAATAGAATGTAATTGGAGAAAAGAAAATATCCTTTCTCCATCTAAAGCCAGCTGATATCTGAAAACATTCCCACAGGAGACAAAACAGCACATTTTCTGGAAGGCAACTGGAGTCCAAAGACTGTGCTCCATGAGGGTAGTCCCTAGGTCTGCCTCATTCACCTCTATCCTCAGCACGGTGCTGACACACTAAAGCCTCACTGGATGAAGAGATGAGCAATGATTGAATATGTATAGGAAGAAGCCGTGGGCCACAAACCTCAGGAGAGTGCGAAGAGAGTCCCATGTGGATTTGCAGATGTCAGAGGAGCCAGGGCCTATAGCAGCCGCAGGCAGGAAGACCATCCTTGAAGAAATGTAAACAAAAGACCAAAGTCTTTGCAATCAGCAACAGGCTGGCCAGTGACCCATCCAGGATGAGCTAGGAGGATCAGTACATGGCCTGTCAGTCAGTATGAATCACAGTCAACTAGCCCAGAGAAAGAAATGAGGAGTCAGATGACACTCCTTTGCTGCCACTCATGGCAGGGGCAGAAAGCTTACACCACCATGCTGGGTCAGTGATACGGTTAAGAAATGATGTGTCTGGGGGCTGGAGAGATGGCCTAGCGCTTAAGAGCACCGACTGCTCTTGCAGAGGACCTGGGTTCGATCCCCAGCACCCACATGGCGGCTGAGAACTGTCTGTAACTCCAGTTCCAAGAGAACTCCAGTTCAAGGGGAATCCGACACCCTCTCTGACCTCCACGGCATTGCACTACACTGGTGCACAAACCTACATGCAGACAGTATATTCATATAAATAAATAAATAAACAAATAAATAAATAAATGAATAAGAAATGACGTGTCATCCTGAAGCCTCATGTGTTGAGGGTTTGGTTTCCAAGGCAATGCTCAGAGATGGGACTTCAAGGGAGTGACTGGATCGTGAAAGGCTAATCTCAATAGTGGGTTTATTCATGGATGGGTTTATAATTTGATATACAATTGGGACATGGTGGAAACTGTGGAAGAAAGGGCGGGGCTGACTGGAGGGTGTGGAATTGGGAGCTCGCTTCTGAGGCGTATGTCCTCAGCCTCTCTGCTTCCCGACTGATGTGAGGTGAGCAACCCCTGACACATGCTCCTGTGTTCATGATATTCTGTCTCACTTCAGGCCCAAAGCAATGGAGCCAACCAAACATGGATGGAAACCTCCAAAACCATGAGCCAAAACCAGCCTTTCCTCCCGTGAGATGTTTTTCTCAGATATTTGTCATGAAGGAAAGCTAACGTAGTCAACTTTCATAAATCCCACAGTCTTCTTTGGTTATAAGTTTGGAGAATTTCCTAACACTGTGTCCTTGATAAATCTTAAAGTTAATATTTTTTAAAAACAAACATCCAAGCCCCAATATCTTTAAGCTGTGCCCACCTTATGTAAGCACTGCCTGGTTTATTGGTACCCAGAGCAGTGCAGCAAGTTCAACAGGCTGCTTCAGAATAAACTGACAGTGGGCTGCTGTGCTCCTCTGCTCTGTTCAGGCCTGACCAATCTTCAGTGATGGAGACAATTGGCAAGGATGGGTTTGGACTGTGGTTTTTCTCAGGAGCAGTTCTGTTTCAAGGGATCATGTTCTGAAGTTCTGACAGTGGGATTTCAGACAGAAGCCTAGTGGAGCACTATGGGAGATCTGGCCTCTCCATGGCCCGTAAAACCAGCTCACATCAGTGGCTGGGGGTCTGCTCGCCTTTGGAGGGAGCCAGAGTCAGTTAAATGAGATTCCCAAACAATGCATTCCTGGGGTACTCTGTCTAGCAGGGCAGTGTAGGATAGAGTATACATGTGTGTATGAAACATGGAGAGAAAGGGAGGGGGGAAGAAGGGGGGATGTTAGGGGAAGTATAAGAGAAAAGAGAAAGGGAGGAAGAAGAGAAGTAAAGTTTTAAAAAATAATAGGGAAAGAGATAGAGAGAGAGATCGAGAGAGAGAGAGAGAGAGAGAGAGATGGAGAGAGAGAGATGGAGAGAGAGAGAGAGACCAGGGAGGAGGGAGAAGATACCTGGGAACCAGAGAGTGGTAAGTTTCTCATGGCTGACAGATCCCAGAGGCCAGTCATGCAGCAAGGCCCATCTCAAGGTCCCCTCCCATGGCTCCATCAGCCCTTAGGCTGTCCCTTTGGCCTGTGAGTAGACCTGCCTTGCTCCAGCCTAAGCAAGCCTGGTTTGGCCAGACCTTGTTCCCTCCGCTCGTCACTTAGAATCCTGCATAGCTATTTCAGGCCAGCATTCCATCCACCAGGTCATCCTGCTGGAGCAAGAAGCCCTTCAGCCCTGGACTTCCTGCTCCCCCGCAGAGCCTCCACAAGTCCTCAGGAGAACGGGTGAGGTAGATGGCTTCTTTCTCTTAAGTTTCAACTTCTGGTCTACAAAAATGAGCCTTTAACACCTCAACTGTCTGAGGTAGCAGCATGATACCGTGATGGGCGCCCCACAAAGTGAAAATGCTCTCACCTCCCTCCCGCTAGCCGTGCTGGTCCTGAGCTGGCTGTAGATACCGGACTCAGAACCTTTCTAGAACAAGAGACATCCCTGGTTATGAGAGTACCAGTTCCCCTCTTTAGCCCACACTCTTCTAGTCCAGCAGGGGGCAGTCTGCCTCAGACGCACCCCAGCTCTGACTGGGGTGGGGGGTGGGGGAACCCAGCTCTGACCAGTGGCTGGGGCTCCAACCAAGTGGAGTGGGAAGGCTGGGGGGGAACACTGTCATAGCACAGAATTCGATGTCACTCAGCTTATTTTATTCATTCAGCAAATATTGATTGCTGGCAGGGACTGTTCTAGGTGCACGAAATGTAGCTATGGGCAGAGAGGGCAAGCCCCCTGGCCCTTGTGGAACCGTAGTCTTCTGCAGTGTCCAGATAGGCAGCACATAAGAAAGGCGGCCAGTTCAGTTGATGAACAGTGTGTACACCGGACTTCAGAGACTTAATATGAAATTGTGTAAAATCAAAACGAAGCAAAAAAACTTAATTGAAAATAAATAATAAAAATTAGCGGAGATCTCTTGAGCCCAGCGGCAGGTGCCGGGGCGCGGGCTGAAGAGCCCCCCCCCCCCCCCNCCTCTGGGAGCTCTGTTTCTCCCTCTGCAGGGCTGGGATTACAGGTGGCTGCCATGCCTGCCAAGCTTTTATGTTCATTCTAGGGACATGAACTGTAGTCCTAATGCCCAGCCAGTGATTTTTCTACTAAACTATTTCCCCAGCCCAACAATGAAATTATTAAAAATCATATACAGGATATATTGCATAGTTATTTTTCTTACTATAAAACTTACATATGATATTGATAATTTTGGGACAAGGCAGATAGTGCAGGACGGGCTCAGAATTGATAATTATGCTATCCAGAGCTTTTATTAACCTTATTATTTGGCATATTATCTGCCTGTCTTTTTTAAAGCTCCAGGTTTTGGTTATACCACATACACAGTTATGCACATGTCTTTAAAAATGAAATGACTGTGCATCATCCAGCGTTTGTCGATTTGAACTTGCCCTAGAGATAGCAGAGGAATTGCCACATGGTCTCACACACTCTGACCTCTCCCTTCTTTCTACATAGTCAGAGGACAAGGTTTTTGCCTTGGATATTCAGGAGTCCCATGAACTCTTGGGAGTTTTGCGTGTATATATGTCATCTACTGCAACCCTTCACACCCTGCCGATTGGACTGTAAAGACCTATGTGGGCTAAGCTTTTGCTTATCTGAAGTACAGTGAAGTTGGTGATGAAACAAAAATACTAATAGTGGGTATTATTCACTGTATTATTCTACTAACAGAACTTGTTGAAATCATACAAAGCCTGTGAAAAAGTGTTCAGAGAATATTTATAATTCATATTTCTGGGCCAGCTACTTTTGGAACATGCTTGTTTTGGAGGAGAGTTCTTTAGACAAATATTTCTTTAAATGGGACTGGAGAAATGGCTCAGTGGTTAAGAGCACTGGCTGCTCTTGCAGAAAACCTGGGTTCGAATCCCAGCACCCACATGATGGCTAACAACTATCTATAGTTCCAATTCCAGTGGATCCAATGCCCTCTTCTGATCTCTTCATGCATTGCTTACATACATGCAGGGAATACACTCATACATATAAAAATATAAATAAAAACATAATTAAAAAAAGATTGCTTTGAGAGAGACCCTAGAATAGAGGAATGTCATAAGACTGAGAATGAGACTTGGAATGGACTTTGGGGCTCCTTCCATTCTTTCATTGAACGGTTTCCTTACTCAGATACCCTGAACAATATGCATGCTTCTCAGGTTTGCAGAGCAGAAATTGAGATACATTCCTAGCAGGCATAGGGCTTTCTCATGACCTTATTTCTTCTGCCTTTCCTAGTCTCTTGAGAAGTGTGCAGAAGGAGTCCAGTTCAAAAACGAGTCAGTGAATGATGGTAATGGTATGCTAATATTTACCTAGTCAAGCACTTTGCATAGCACTGTTTGTATCCTGTTTGTATAATCCGAGGAAATGGGTTTCATCATACATTATGATGTGAATTTTCCTTCCTAGGCTCCTGTTAATGGAGTTTATATGAGAAAAAGTCTCTGAATTAAAAAGAAAGAGAGAGAGAAAGAGAGAGAGAAAGAGAGAAGGAAGGAAGGAAGGAAAGAAAGAAAGAAAGAAAGAAGAAAGAAAGAGAAAGAAAGAGAAAGAGGAAAACTTTCCTGGGCTCTGTAGTAGGGCTACGCTGCGATGCTTGTGAGTGAAGTTTGCAGTTTATCTCTCTGTTAAGTTTTCATCACAGATATCTTAGTGCGTGTGGTGGAGGTGGAAGCTGCCATGTAAGAGATGCTTTTTTTTTTTGAGCAGACAAAATATTCATATTTGGAGAAAAGGACCAGGATGTGAATCAAGGGGAATAGATAGCACACATGCTTCATGAATTCTTGATACATTCCTGGGTGAATGTAGACAATTGGGGGTTTTTCCTCTGAGCTGTGGCAGCACTTCTGAAGGATGTGGGATCTGCCTTCTAACTCTGTTTAGCCATTTAGCCATGCATGTGATACTCTTCTAATAGACATTAGCACTATTTGGGGGTATTGTGATGTCTGTACATAAAATATTTAATATTAAATATTGCTTAACAATAGTGTGCAGTAAGAAAAAAAGTGAAGAAAAATCTCATCTTAAAAAAACCCAGAAGCTGAATCTCTGTGAGATGGAGGCCAGCCTGGTCTACATAGAGAGTTCCATGCCAGCTCGAGATACAGAGAGACTTTGTTTCAGAAAAATCAAAATAAAACAAAAACAAAAAACCTTCAAGGAGCTTAAATGAAATTCCTTATTTTCCAACTGGCTTCTTTTTCTTTTCTTTTCCTTTTTTTTTTTTTTTAAATTCAAGTCAGGGTTTCCTTATATAGTCTAGGTTGGCCTTAATTGAACTCATAATCCTCCTGCTATAGCCTCCTGACTGTTGGAATTATAGGTGCACACCACCATGTGTGGCTAAGGTCTGCCTTTAGAAGACCCTCCCCCCATTTGTCCCAGTTAAAATGTTGATAAACCTTTTACATTCTCATTTATTTATGTGTCTATTTATTTGTATGTGTGCATGTGTGTGCGTGTGTGTGTGTGTGTGTGCGCACGCGCACACATGCACATGCCTACACATATAAGCCACGCTGTGTATGTAGAGGTCAGAAGAGTCGGTTCACTCCTTCCACCATGGGGGTCCTGGGGATCAAACTCAGGGCAACCATCACCTTTGCCAGCTGATCCATCTCCAAGCTCCACCCCCTTTACATTCCCCAAAGTATTGAAGACTCCAGAATGCTTTTGTTTAGGTAGATTATATCTTGTCAGCATCTATTTGGTGCCAATAAATGGGGTTTTACTAAATGTTATGAAGAATCTTTAAAGCACAAGAACACAGAAAGAATGATGACATCGTGCCTTGGCCTCTGCTACACTCCACTGAAAACTGTGGGCTTGGGAATGAAAATAAATCAGCATGCTGACATCATGATATTATAAAGATTACTGGGTCTCAGTCAGAGAGCCCCCTGGTCACAGCCAAGATTGGGGAGAGGAAAGGGTTAGGATGGCTTCCATTCAGAAGGCCGTCATTAACTTCTTTCCAGGACCAGTAACTTGGCTCACAGGGTTAAAAATAACGAAGTCTTTATTTCACTATTTGCTGTGAATTTGGTACTGCAGGTAGTAAAAAGAAAGGGAAATGCAGCAACAGAAGAAACGCTTCAGATGCTAAACTTTTGGTAATGATTTTTGCATATTTTAGGTTAAATCTATGAATCAAATGAGTGAAGAGAATGGATCCATTTTAGTCAAAGTACATAAGGGTCTGCTTGGCCATTAGAATAAGTTACTGTGGGATGTGTGCAGCCTCCAAACTGGGAAACATATCAGCGGAGGACTTCCAGGTTCGAGAGACGGCCCAGCAGTTAGGAACACTGGCTGCTCTTGCAGGGGACCAGGGTTCGGTTTCTAGCACCCACATAGAAAGTAACAACATTCTGTAGCTGCAGTTCTAGGGGATTGGATACCCTCTTATGACCTCTGCAGGCACTGATTGCATGCACGGCTGCACTTACATTTGGGCAAAACACTCATATTAAGTAAGCAAGTAAATAAATTTTTTTTTTTTACAGAGGAAATCCTTTGAGCTCTAGCTTGCCCAGATGAGGCCACATTTGATGATCACAGGCGTGCCAAAACTTCTATTTTCAAATTCTACCCCATGTGATAGCACAAAATCAGCAACTCAGCTATAGGCTGCCTGCTCTCATTAGCCCTCTCCCCCAATAAAATTTAATAAAAAGAGTGAAATAGGTTTAGGAAACAGGTAAAGGATGGTTTACGCCCATCCCCATTCTTTGGCAACAGCTGTCGGTTGTTTTTTTTCAAGCGGCCACCAATCCCTTTAAACAGTTTCCCTAAGACTCACACTGGAGGAGCCTCCTTAAATCATGAAGCTCTGTTGACTCGGCTCTCTGTGCTGCTGGCCTCTGCCCAACTGGAGTAGTCAGTTACCACTGCTGTCAGCTGGAACTTTTCCCATCACCAGAACAGTGAGCTCACTGGCTTCTCTCTCTGCAGGACTTTTATTGCAACCTTGGAACCCCTGGGAATCGCTACTGCTCTGACCACCATGACCTGTGGTTTCACTGCTTGATGAAAATCCATTTGAATGAGATACTTGGTATCCAAATGTATTTTTGATTTGTCATTGTTTAGAATGAGTCCAAATGTTAAAACTTTCACCAGAATGGAAAGAGTAGAACATTTGACTGAGTTTTCCGTCATTTTGCTCACCTGCAGAAACCAGGCTGCCCTCCAGAGCCTGTATTCTTGTCTGACTTTCTGCTTATCACTTGCAGATCTGTCTGTGACATGAAGTTAGTTAAAGAACTCCACACTGATTTCTGAATGAACCATTTTCCTTAATGGGCAAACAATGCTTCAGGCCTTGTGTGATCCATGCAGCTCTACTCTTTGCCTTGATGCTGTGGTTGTGCCTTTGTGCTATGCTGTGAAATGGGTACATTAAAGCTAAATCATAGGTTGGCACGATAAGTTACTTTCTGCTGAAATCAAGTATCTGTTAGCATCATTCTCCAGCCTTTTCCTCCCTTAAAGCTTGCCCAGGGCCCCATCTTCCTTCACTTCATTATTGGGATTCCTGTTTATAATTGCTGGGCTTTCACATCACGGGCACCTGCTGATCTACCAATAGCCATCTTTCTGCTGTTACTCAGTTCTCCAACAGACTGGGCTTATGCTGCACTCCCGAAGACATGCTGGTCTGCCTTCCTTCTGTCTGTCTTTGTAGATATCACCTCTGTCTCTGTCCAGAGTCTGATCTTGCATGGTCCAGGTTGGACCACCCTTCCTCTGAGGGCTATCCTCAACTAGTGTGTGTTCATAGAGACGGGTTTCCTTGCCGGCTCTCCACACATACCCGGCGTGCACGCTGGAAAGCTATTCCTTGCCATAGGCTGTCTTCATGACTCTATCATTTGCAAGGAAGGTGTTGTCTCCCTCCTGAAGACGGGCCCAGACTGCCTTTCTAAGCTACCAAGGTGCTCACCAGGAAGTCATGCATAGAGTATTTATGCACACATGCTAGCTAGCTTGCAGAGTGTTTTATTAAAATAGTTAAATCCATATGTTTAACAAACTAGAGATGCAAAGGGAAAATGTGAGTTGAAAAAAAGCATTTGGTCATGTGATTTGAATTATTTATTTATTTATTTATTTATTTATTTATTTATTTATTTATTTATTTATTGTGCCTCCCTGTAGCCACAGCTGGCCTGGAGCTCTTTACAGAGATCTTCGTGACTCTTCCTCCTGAGTACTGGGGTTAAAGGCCTGTGCCCCTGTGTGACTATTTTAAAATGTTATATATTCTATATACATATTTGATACATTTAAAAAAGGATTGTGGAAGACTGTAACATTATGTTTACCTGTGTGGACCAGTTGCAAAGTGAGATAAGGGACTTGAACATGTGAACTATGTATTTCATAGTGTTAGGAGGGAAATACCCCAGATATTTTTTTAAGGTGGTGCTAATCTCATAAATGAGCCACATAGAATCTAGAATTCAGGGCTGAAGGGATGGAAATGGATGCTCAGTGTCTCTGGAACTTCAAAACTTCCCGGGTCAGCATTTTTCTCGTGGTAACTGCCTAATTACTTTACACCTTAAGTGAGCAGCACAAGACAAGGGAATAGCTTTGAAGGAAATATTACTTCTGAGTCATGTGATACAAACAGAAAGTTTCCTTTGCTTGACTTTTTGAATTCTTCAAAAAAAAAAAATAAAATAAAATAAAAATTAGCATTAAAAACACTTAAAATTACATGTTACAATTCTACTTTGGACATACTGGATGAAATAATGCACATTGTTAAATTCCACCTATTTGTTTTTTTATTTTTTAATATTTTATTTATTATTTTTATTTTACATGTATAAACACATTGCCTGCAAGTGTGTAACTGCAACTGTGTCATGCAATGCTCATGGGGTTCAAAAGAGGGAGTCAGAGCCCCTGGAACTGGAGTCATGGATGGTTGTTAGCTGCCATGTGGGTGCTGGGAATTGAACCTGGGTCCTCTGCAACAGCAGTTGGTGCTCTTAACCACTGAGCATCTCTGCAGCCCCCCCCCTTTTTTAACTTTTTTAATGTGTTTGATAGAAAAGTTTAAATTACAAATGTCTTGCATTATATCTTCATGGACTACAGTCTAGACACTAAATACACAACAAAGACTATGTCAAGATGATGATGATACAGTAGTGGTGGTGGTAGTCACTGTTATATCAAAAACTGGAGCAGGAAAGGATGACACGAGGGAAGGTTTTTCATTGTAAATAGAGGGCAAGAATTGGAAAGCCTTTGCTGGGAAGGTAACTTTTACATCAAGGGTTGAATGGGGCAGATGACCAGGCAGACAAATGACCAAAGTGCTTCCAAAGGCAGAAAAACCGCATGTGCAAAAAGCCCTGTTGTGAGAGCAAGGCTGGCATGTGGAGGCATACGAGAGACTTGTGTGGTAGAAGTGTAGGCGAGGCAGGCAAATCCTGACCGTGGGGGTCAAATCATTCAGGACTTTGTTGGTCTTTATAGATGTTGACTTTTACTCTGAGTGAGATTAGGAACAGAGAAGCACTAGGACGTGGCTATCTCCAAGGGAAAAAGCAGCAACCAAGCAAGGCATAATGGCTTCTTGGGCAGGGATAGCAATGCTGGAGAAGGGGCAAGGAATGGTCAGGTGCAATGTATTCTGTTCAGTGGAGAGAGCTTTGCCTGTGGATTCGACATGGAATGTGAGAGGGAGGACAATTCTCATCTATTTTCCTGAGCAACTAAAAGAATTATACACTAATAAAATGATAATTTACAAAAATGGCCCCCTCCCATATTGTCACCCACTGTATCTCTCTCTCTCTCTCTCTCTCTCTCTCTCTCTCTCTCTCTCTCTCTCTCAGAAGAATCTGTTTTCCAATCTCTTGAAGCTGGCTTGCCCATATGACTGACTTGTTCCAAGAAAAATGTAGCAGAAATGACATTGAGCCAGCTCTGAGCCTAGACCTCAAGAGACTTTGAAGGTGTCTCTGTCTCTCAATCACTCAGTCTATCACTCTTCCCCATCCTCACTGCCACTACCATGAGCACCAACACAGACTAACATAACTGCATGAGGATGAGAGGCCACATGAAGCAGACTGTCCTAGCTGAAGTCATTTTATGTCAGTCTGTTCCAGCTGCTCCAGCACCTGTGCACGGATATAAAAGTGGGCCTAGGTATGACTGACAGGACTCCCAGCTGATTCCAGTCCAATTGAGTGGAATAAACAGTGGTTGTTGCAGGGTCAAGCTTAACTGTTATAGGTAATGTAGCCATCTAGTGAGAAGGAGACTTAATTTAGGGTTATTCCCTAAATTGAGCCACACATGATTCTAAATATTTATAAAAGCCTTGTTTTGTCTCCTCATGACACCCAGAGTATCCTCAGGATGGAACTAGATGGTGGGTGGGTAGATGAGTGGATGATGAGTGAGTGGGTGGATGAATAGCTAGATGGATGGATGGATGGATGGATGGATAGATGGTTGGATGGATGAATGGGTAGATGGATGGACAGATGGATGGGTAGATGGATGGATGGATGGATGGATGGATGGATGGATGGATGGATGGGTAGATGGATGGATGGATGGATGTATGGGTGGATGGATGGATGGATGGATGGATGGATGGATGGATGGGTGGATGGATGGATGGGTAGATGGATGGATGGATGGATGAATGGGTGGATGGATGAATGGGTGGATGGATGGATGGATGGATGGGTAGATGGATGGATGGATAGATGGATGGGTGGATGGATGGGTGGATGGATGGATGGGTAGATGGATGGATGGATGGATAGATGGATTGGTAGATGGATGGATGGATGGATGGATGGATAGATGGATTGGCAGATGGATGGATGGATGGATGGATGGATGGATGGATGGATGGATGGATAGATGGATGGATGGAGGGATGGATGGATGGATGGATGGATGGGTAGATGGATGGATGGATGAATGGGTGGATGGATGAATGGGTGGATGGATGGATGGATGGGTAGATGGATGGATGGATAGATGGATGGGTGGATGGATGGATGGGTAGATGGATGGATGGATGGATAGATGGATTGGTAGATGGATGGATGGATGGATGGATAGATGGATTGGTAGATGGATGGATGGATGGATGGATGGATGGATAGATGGATGGATGGAGGGATGGATGGATGGATGGATGGGTAGATGGATGGATGGATGGATGGGTAGATGGATGGATGGATGGATGGATGGGTAGATGGATGGATGGATGGACAAATGGATGGATGGATGGATGGATGGATGGATGGATGGATGGACGGATGGATGGGTAGATGGATGGGTGGGTGGGTGGATGGATCCCTACCCATTGAGTTTGCAGGTGAACCTTGATTTCCTAGAACTTTTAGTATAGACCTCATGTGATAGCAACAGAAATGTGAAACTTGCAGACTCATGTGTACTCTTTAGAACATGAAGTACTGGTTTTTAGCCTGTTTTGACCTCCCACACCCGGCCTCTCCCAGATGTGCTGGCAAATAGACAAATCAATTGTTTTGAATTTTTCTCCTTCTCCACCCCTATGCCATGTTAATTAGCAGTAAAAATGCCAGCAGCAAAGTCAGGAAGGGCAAAGGCGAACACCAGTGCTGAGTAACCTGCCAGTGCAGCACTGGGCTCCCTGTCTTCCTAGCAGGATTGCTCCAGTTCCAGGGCTCCAGCCCTGCTTCCCGCCTCCCTACTCACCAGTCCTCCCACCCTGGTGCTCCAGCTTCCTGTAGATTCTGCTTCTGTCCCTCTGTGATGGCCCAAGTGATGGCATTGAATTACCTGACATCTTAGAAAGCTTTCTTTCTTCCACCATCTCCCCACATCTGTCTACCGCAGTAAACTGTACAGGTTATTCCCACTGTGGGAATGGGCTAGAGACCTGCCCAAAAGATCACGTGGCCTGGATTAGGGATTTGAAGCCTGTGTTTCTGATTCCAAGTCTGTCTTCTGTTCACTGTCAGCACCATCAAAAAAATGTTCTGAGTAAATAGTACATTGCAGACAGGCTCCTGCAGCTAGTCACTGAGAGATCAAGGGCTTACGTCCATCCTACATGGGAATGTGCATCTTAATAGATATCAGACCATGGCCAAGGTCAAACAAGCACTAGGAGGGGACTCTCTCCACAAACTTCCCTGGCCCTCAAGGCTTCTGCTTCCTTCTCTGCCCTATCTTCTTGGTTTTCTCCAGATGTCACCTGAAGCTGTGAAGTACCCATGAGCCTAGAATAAACCCCCAGCAGGACATGGGAAGGGGAAAGAGAAATCCTAAGGATCCAGATTCCACATGATGTATATGTATGTCCTGGTCTAAGGGGTGTGTGTGTGTGTGTGTGTGTGTGTGTGTGTGTGTGTGTGTGCCTCTTGGCAATACAGAGTCCTGGATTTCCAGGCAGATGACTTGTTTTTGTTTTTGTTTTTGTTTTTTTAGAGTTTCTCATTACATAGCCCATGCTGGCCTGGGGCTTGAAGTCCTTTAGTCTCCTGAGTCCCGGGAATACAAGCTGTGCTACCGTACCTGGCTCCACTGGCTTTTTTATTTTTTTCGAGACAGGGTCTCCCTGTAGCCACAGCTGGCCTGGAACTCACTCTGTAGACCAGGCTGGCCTTGAATAAACAGAGATCCACCTGCCTCTGCCTCTGCCTCTGCCTCTGCCTCCTGAGTGCTAGGATTAAAGGCGTGTGCCACCACACCTGGCTTAAAGACCATTCTTACCCACCATGTAGGTGTTGGGAATCAAACCTGGGTCCTCTGCAAGAGCAGTCGGTGCTCCCAATCACTGAGCCACCTCTCTAGCCCCTCCACTGACTTTTTAATGAAACAATTGCACTATCCCAGCATAATACAGAAGCAGTGAAGTTGCATTCAAGTCCAGCCTTACTCTCTGTGTGCCTTTAGCAAATACCTTGGCCTCTCTGAATTTCAACTTCCTTTCCTACTGTGAATTTTACATTGTGTACATATATGATGTGGGTTTTAGATGCCCTGAATGCTCCCTCAACGTAGTAAAAAAGTGAGCCAAGCAAAATAGAAAAGGTGTGAGCACTTGTCCTTTCTCATCCTTCTGCCCCCTGACCTCAGCTGCTTCCTCCTCCAACTGTAGCTCTCTTCTCCCCAGTAGAAATAACTAGACTGAGGTTTAGGGACTGGAGAGATGGCTGCCAGGCCTGATGACCTGAATTTGGTCCCTGGGACCTACATGGTGGATTAAGAGGACAATCCTAAAGTTGTCCTCTGACTTCCATGTTTTTGCTATAGCTTGAATGGGCATGTACATAAATAAATAAATAAATAAATAAATAAATAAATAAATAAATAAATAAATACAAACCATTTAAAAATGATTATAGTGGGCTGGAGAGTTAGCTTAGCAGTTAAAAGCACTGGGTGCTCTTGCAAAGGACCTGGGTTTGATTCCCAGCACCCACATGGTGACTAACAACCATTCATAATTCTGGTTCTGGGTGAATACGATGCCCTCTTCTGACTTCTGAGGGCATTGCATGATACAGGTGCACTTTCATACATGCAGACAATATACTCATACATATAAAATATTTAAAAAATAAAATGTAAAATAATAAAAATGATAATATACTGAGGTCCAATGAAAGCAGAGCCATGCATCCCAGGTCACAGGGGTAACGGTACAGCATGGGTAGACCTGGAATCTGCTCGAAGGACTTGAGGATTCCAAAGCCTGGCAGCATCCTGCCTCACTCAGAGCTGAAGAGAATGTTAAATTATGGTCATTGCATGGGAGTGTGGGTTCAGGTACATGCATGTGACCATAGCATTTTGGGGTGGAGAGTGCCTTCCTCGTGTCCCAGGATGTCTTTGCAGGGACCGCTCTCTGAGAGTGCTGGGCTTACACAGCAATGTTTATAAAGTTGGGACTCAGTGTCATGGGGCAGTTTATTTCCCCTCAAGAGAGAAGAGGACGTGGCAGATTCTAGCTCGCAGTGCTTTAAACAAACAATGCTGGAAGTTTTGGATCTGTCATATGAAGTGACAAACTTCAAATGAGTCAGACTCCCTTCACAAGGCAGGAAGAATCCTGGATCCCTGCAATTCCTCAGAAAGGGGCTGTGGAGTTTGGAGTCATTCTTTGCATCCAAGGGCCACAGGAGTTCTGGTGGGTATTGAGAGGCCTGGTCAAGGAGACGGAGGATCTGCCAGTAACCTTGGCCAAAGGCTCCCTCTTTGGGCTTCAGAAAGTGGTGTCACCTGTCCCATAATATGCTCTCTGATAGTCACTCAATGTGGGCTGTGAGCTGCACCTCCACTTCTGTGAAGACTCCCTCTGAGGTGGCATGTCCTTCTCTAAGAGCGGTGGAATCATCAAGACCACCAGGAATTGCCCTCCTATCTGCCCCAAGCCCCATAGGCAGCTCCTAAGGTGGACCTGGAGCAGAGGAAGCATAGGGAGAAGCAATAGCCATTGGCAGCCTCATCACACCTGACATCGAATCAACCCCGCGCCCTCTCCACTTCTCTGAGCAGGTGCAGGACAGGGCTTAGCTCCCAGCAGGGTACGTCAGGAAGGTGACTGCTCTCTGCTCTCACTTGGAAGCAGGCAGGGACATCTGCCTACAGGCTTGGGGCAAGCCTCTGAGCTGCCAGGCAACCAAGACACCAGGACCTCGGCTTGCCTCCAGCCATCCTGGCAGCAAGCCCACATCAGCATCTGCCAGTACTGCTCAACCCACAGCCCCAAGAGCCAGCTCTTCCCCAAACCTGTGGCCACGCAAGGTTTGTGGGCAATCGTGGGATATAGGATCTGATATGGAATGTGGGGTCAGCGGGGGAGCTATGGGGTGAGAGAGGGAGCTGTGCTTTGATTCCCAAGGTTGAGAGATGAGCCGTTCTCTCCCACTGAGCTGGAGCTCTGTGCTTGGGGAGAGAGGGTGTTTAAAATTAGCCCCGGACTGACTTGAATACCTCTGCTCCCTGCCTGCTGCAAGTCACATCCTATTACTCTGCTGACAAGAGGCTTTTAGCCCAGAGAGCCTGGATCATCGACACCATGCCATGGAGCCTGGCACCCAGTGCTGCCGCCACTGGGCTTCCAAGGGTCCAAGAGGGACAGGGAGAGTTGGTGCAAATCTCCTGCACATGGCCCAACACAGACTGTGATCTCTGCACCAGAACCCACTTTCCTAGCCAACGCTTTTGCTTGCATTCACCGAGCAGTCCCAAATAGGAGAGCCATGACTGGGACTTCGCTGGGAGAGAGAGGCCTTGACCTCTTGTTTATCGATGGCTCCCTCTAAGATCTAGGGCCTTTTCTTGGGGTTTCTGATCATAGGAGAGACACAAAACGAACTCCCATATAAGATGTCAAGTCCGCGAGGCAGGACCTCAGCCACTCAGCCTAACTGCTGGCACACGGTGTCCACTTACCACAGGTGTGTTGAAATGAATCCATCACTAAAAAAGGACTTGGCACCAAAATGCAAATTGCTGTCTGTACCTCCTCTTTACTGCATGAATGAAAAGCTGACTTAGAAGCACATGTCCTCTTAACGATGGCCACATGGCATCAACTTATCAACAGAGGCCAAGTGCAGAGACCCCTAGGAAATCCGTTTTGCCTCAGCAACACCACTGTATAGTGGTAATTTTTTCAGCAAGCTCATCCAACTCAAAGCACCTTACTGAAGCTCTGTCCTGCAGGGTTCACCTCTCCTGGCTTGCCACCTTCATTAACTCCCATAATTTTCAGATATTAGAGGATTGTACACTTAGAACTGTCATCAGCAAGTGCCAGAGTCCAGCAGGCACGGTTTATGTGCCACGGTATGACATTGTTGCCTTCTACACTGTGCTTGTCACAAGGAGGCTTATCTCAGAAAGTTCCTCATGGTAGAGAATGGGTCTTAGTTATCTGAAACCCATGCACAGCCAGTCCCTGGCCCTCACTGGGACAAAGGAGGTATAGGAAAAATGAATAGATGAGGGGCATAGGGAGAATGATGTCAGACTCACACAGACATGTGTAAAGAATGCAGGGATCGCTTGCTGGCCACTCTCCTAGGTGTGGACAATTGAGGAAATGGAGCACTAAGCAAGTCTGCCATATACCAACCATATCGATAACCGAAGCTGCACTCCAGTTCAGGCCTCTGTTCCCACTTCCTTTGTGATGGACTTCTGCTTCTTCCTTGGTCATTATGGTCTGCCCTCCCCACCCTTTAAACCCAGAGGTTTTGTTGGTCCATGATATCAGTGTTTCTAGGCATGGCTTTAGGACTAACCAAGAAGTAGATCCTGCCAGCACCTGCCCAGGATCAAATTGCCAGCAGGTGTCCAGAGCCTTGTGTAAGTTCACAAATGGCGACGATTCTCCAGCTGAAGGCCCCAGAGGCAGGGTGCCCTTCAGACTCAATGGCTCTAGTGAGAATGATAGGGTTCTGGTCTTCACCATGACACACATGCCCCTCCCAACTGCGGGCAACCAGATGTGGGTACATGGAAGCTGGCTACAGTTACAGGCACAGAAAGGATAAAACCAGAACAGTGGAAATCTCTCCCTTGCCCCCTCCATCCTTCTCCCTCTTCCTCATTGCACCTGATGAACAGAAAATCAAGGCTTAGAGGCTGAGGTGCAGGGAGCACAGCAAGAACCAAGGCTTGCTGAGCGCTTAGAGCTAGAGCAGGGCCTGAGGCCATGTTGCCTGAAGGGCAGAGATGTATTGGAACATTACCAGGATGCCCACTCACCACTCCTTGGCCCCGAAATAAACCAGTAGCACCCACAGTTTGCTCTAGTGTGACCTCCATGAAAACAGTCTGGCAATGGCTGTGGAACTGTACAACCCCAGGCAATTGGCAACTCTACTCAGCACTGTGCAGATGACTGTGCACACTCATGAGGCTACACCCACAAATGTGCATTGCAGCTGATAAGTGTGGCTGGGGGTTCTTTGGCAGAAGTATAATTAGGAACTACAGTGTAGTTATGAGACAGAATGGCCATAGCCTCCAGGGTGCCATGAAGCAAAGAAGGCGGGAGCCTGAAAGCATCTTCAAGAGCTGCCACTGTGAATCCATTTTATAAAAGGGGGACCTCACACCAGAGTGAGGAATGAGTAGGAGGAAGCCACCCTCTGCTGCCCAGGCACCAGTGCAGCCCTGGACCCAATGCCGCCTGGCCCCTCCACTGTCCCATCCCAGCCTGTCATCAGTGGCTGGGAGCCCAGAGCCCCGGCCTCCCCATCCACACTGGGAGCCCAGAGCCCCGGCCTCCCCATCCACGCTGGGAGCCCAGAGCCCCGGCCTCCCCATCCACACTGGGAGCCCAGAGCCAGGTGATTCTTCTGTGCCTAGCATCATCTCTTTACTTCATTCTTGCTTTGTCTTTCACAAAATGGAGGAGGAGAGTATCCCCCTTAACCTGCATGTCAAACCTCAAAGGATCCTCTGATCCCCCCTCCCTAGTCCCTTTGTCAGAAGATTCTGTCAATCAGACAAGGACTTTACTCGCCCTTTACCATAGTGGCTGTCTAGGTCAGTGCCCAGACCTGGTCAAGGCAGCTTCTATCAATGTCTCCCTTTTTCTCTGGACCCTTAAAGTGGAAAATAACCCTAAAGACTAGCCTTCCATTGTTCTTTTCTTCCCCCAGTGCTAGGGATCAAACCTAAGGGACTCACATGTGCTACAGAAATGTTCTACCACTGAGCCACCTCCACAGCCCTCGCCACCGTTTCTTCTGAGACATCTGCGTTCTTCTCCTGGCCCAGAAGGGCTTGGGGTTATAGTATTGGCAGCTGTGGGTATTGTACCCACTGTTTGCCAGGCAAATCCTGGCATGCCATCCTCGCAATTCCACAGAATAGTCACATTGTCCCTGCTTCACCAATGACAGCACCAAGGCACAGGGAGGTCAAAATTGATAGATTTGAAGTAGGAAATGACCCTATAGACAGCCACACGATTAACAGAAGTCTGAGATGTGCAACAACTGCCACGGCATGTGGAAAGGCTTATGTGATGACCCATAAGACAGACAGTACCAGCATGCCATGATGTTCACTGTCGACTATCTGAACACAAAGTCTTCTGACGCCAGCCGATTCACAGCCATCTGTTCCAAGATAAAGCCACAGACAAACTCATCTGGCAGCCATTCTGTACACAGCAGAATATTTCAGGGCTATGACTTGCAACTCTTCTAGCCACTCCTGGGTCTAAGACTCTGACCAGAACAATATGCATGCTAATTAACCCCAGCCCCCAAACTGCAAGTCCCCTGCCTTTCAGGCTCCTATGAGCTGCTCCCACAGGTTCCCTAAAGGGTATGCTCCCTTACTGCACACACATGTCTGACTACCAGGGTTTCCCAATGGCCTTGCCGGTGAGGCCTTGAAGGAACAGACCTGAGATGTAAATCATACATTCCTGGCTATGTGTGCCAAATGTTTTGCTCTATGGGCATTCTAGTGCTTCCAGATTGTCGCCTGGGTGTTGGACAACACCTGGGTGTTGTCCAGATTGTCACCTGGGTGTTGACAGGTGTTGTACACCTGTCAGAGCAGCCCGAGGCCAGGTCAACCCAAGGCCAGCTCTGGCTCAGAGGAGAAAGGAGGCGGGGACAAGTTTCTCTGTGGGTGTTGTAGGTCCTTAGAGCAGAATCAGATATTTCCTGCTCATCCTCCGAACTGACTTGGACATACGTCACAGCTGAGCCACTAGAGCTCCTCCTGCAGGCAGGCTTCCCTCTTCATCCCACTGGGTGTTCGAAACCCTGGATTCCTGAAGGCACTCTCCATTCCTGTGCTTCACAATAGGCCAGGCCCCTTGGGAAGTCTCATGACATTGATGATGATGTAATACCTGTGCTATCACCATCACCCCAACTGGAATGTAAGTTCCTTATACATAGAAGTTACTTAATACGCCTCAAGGCCTGAAGCCCTATGCCAGCTTCCAGCAAGTGCTTCCCTGTTCTTAATTTTAAAATCCAGCTATGAATAACAGCTGTGACTCATTCCTTCCCAGGCAAACCACTTCTGGAGCCTCGGGTCTGGAAATGTCCTCAGCTTTAGAAGGGGATTAGCCTCCAGCGTCAAAAACTAACCAAAACAAAACATGCTAAACTAAATAGGACCTCATCGGCCTGGGGAGAAAATCTACACAAGAACACTAACAAGCTAGCATGGACCCACTGGGTAATAGGATTAGAAATATTTGTCAGATTTCTTGATCTATGATTTTATAATGGGGATAAATAAAACCATGTAACCATAATAAACAATATGTCTCAGAAAGAAAGAAAACGCATAAGCAAACAATCCAGGGCCAATCCCAGGCTAGCTATTGGCAGGCAAGCTTGAGGGATGTCACAAGACTGCTAGAAGGAGGAAACAGGGTATCTCCAAGAGATTCAGGGGATTGGAAGCTGGAGTTCCAGGCCAGAACTGATCCCCAACTCTGCAGGGAAAGTGCCCCTGGGAAAGGGAGGCAGGAACCGAGCCGCTGATTCCAGGACTTTGGATAGCTCTCCAACGTGGGCATTCAGGGCGAATGAAAGGCAAGAAACTTTGTGGGGTAGGATACAATTTGTAATACTCATTTTAAGAGATGGTAGAGGCAAAAGTCAAGTTCACAAAGGATTTAGGTAATTCTCAAATAAGAGCTCCACAGACATTCTTAAAGAGAAACTGGCTATTTGACAGCAGGACAAGGGCAATGTCGGGAAAGACAGTTACCTTTCTCTACTCTATCCTGTGTGTCCCCCATCTGAGTCAGGAATCTGAGCCCAGAGCTACCTGACAGACATTTCATTTACTTGTCATCTGCCAGATATCAGCTAGACCTAGACACAGAGCCAGCCTCCTATAGGGCATCTAAGAAACAGAAGGGGCCCCACAGACCAGCACGTGGCTCCTGGCTGGTGGTATGCCATGTGCGCCACCCTCACAACCTGGGCCCACATCCAGTCCCAACTTGCTAGCCTGGCATACAGAGTGCCCTTGCCTCAAACAGATGCATCTGGGGTTCCAGTCCCCACCCTATCACCACCTGACAGAGAAGCCACCCGCAAGTCTGGCCTTCTCTGAGCCTGTGTCTCCTCACCTGTGCACAGAGCCAAGTGAAGGCTCTTGGGACTCTTGCAGCTCTTACATTTATTCCATTCTAATTCAATCTGGCCTTGAGGTTCCCAAAGGGCTGGGTTTAGCAGAGCAGAGGGCTTCAGGCCCTGCAGAGGCTCCGCTGCAGCTCCCAGCCCCAGCCAGTGTCCACAGGTCAACGGCAGTGAGGGGCTGGGCCAACCCAGCTCAGTATGGCCTGCATCACTGCTACCATGCCACCGTTCCCAGGTGTCTGCTCAGGAAGGCTGAGAAGGGTTGACAACATTCAGTGAAAGCTGATTAGGAAAGGGAGTATGCGCCAGGTAAGAGGGCATGTGTATATGTGGTTTGTATGTGTGTCTGGTTATATAATGCACACACACTTATGCGTGTGAGTGGGGGGGTACCATGGATGAGTGTAAACAAGGGGAATGTGGGAAGAGATACAGGAGCACACAATGTTAGCATGCTATGTATGCACACATGTATGAGAGGACTATTACATGGGTGTAGGATGGTGTGTGTGTGTGTGTGTGTGTGTGTGTGTGTGTGTTTGCATGTATAATGGTGGTCCTGCAGGGAAGCTGTGCTGATAGCTCTACTGCAGGGGCTCTGAACGCCAGCACCTCCAGCAAGGGCTCCTGTCACAGCAGGATCCTCAAACATCTCCCCCTCCAGACCTTAAGGAGCTCTGCTTTGTAGCCAGGCGTGGTGGCGCATGCCTTTAATCCTAGCACTTGGGAGGCAGAGGCAGACGGATCTTTGTGAGTTCAAGGCCAGCCTGGTCTACAGAGTGAGTTCCAGGACAGCTGGGGCTATAGGGAGACTCTGTCTCGAAAAGACAAAATAAAAAAGAAGCTCTGCTTTGTGCCACGTGCATCTTAGCCTTGGCCCATGCAAACCAAACTTCACTCCCTCTGACTCCCTGTTCTCGGGATCTGGATGATACATCCTACTTGGTGCTTTACCTTTGCTGTCTCTCCCTCTCTTTTTAGTCAACTGTCACTGGCTTTTGTGGTTTCCTATACTTCCTGTATCCCCTGACTGCCCCCTCCAACCAAGCACTTCATCTCCCTGCCTCAACTATGTGCACATTCCTCAGTAGCCCCCCGTCACACTGACATGCCCAGCCAGACCTCCTTCCAATGGCTAGCCCTCCCTGACCTCCTTCCAATGGCTAGGCCTCCCTGACCTCCTTCCAATGGCTAGGCCTCCCTGACCACCTTCCAATGGCTAGGCCTCCCTGACCTCCTTCCAATGGCTAGGCCTCCCTGACCACCTTCCAATGGCTAGGCCTCCCTGACCACCTTCCAGGGCTAGGCCTCCCTGACCTCCTTCCAATGGCTAGGCCTCCCTGACCTCCTTCCAATGGCTAGGCCTCCCTGACCACCTTCCAGTGGCTAGGCCTCCCTGACCTCCTTCCAATGGCTAGCCCTCCCAGACCTCCTTCCAGTGGCTAGCCCTCCCTGACCTCCTTCCAGTGGCTAGCCCTCCCTGACCTCCTTCCAATGGCTAGCCCTCCCTGACCTCCTTCCAATGGCTAGCCCTCCCTGACCTCCTTCCAATGGCTAGCCCTCCCTGACCTCCTTCCAATGGCTAGCCCTCCCTGACCTCCTTCCAATGGCTAGCCCTCCCTGACCTCCTTCCAATGGCTAGCCCTCCCTGACCTCCTTCCAATGGCTAGCCCTCCCTGACCTCCTTCCAATGGCTAGCCCTCCCTGACCTCCTTCCAATGGCTAGCCCTCCCTGACCTCCTTCCAATGGCTAGCCCTCCCTGACCTCCTTCCAATGGCTAGCCCTCCCTGACCTCCTTCCAATGGCTAGCCCTCCCTGACCTCCTTCCAATGGCTAGCCCTCCCTGACCTCCTTCCAATGGCTAGCCCTCCCTGACCTCCTTCCAATGGCTAGCCCTCCCTGACCTCCTTCCAATGGCTAGCCCTCCCTGACCTCCTTCCAATGGCTAGCCCTCCCTGACCTCCTTCCAATGGCTAGCCCTCCCTGACCTCCTTCCAATGGCTAGCCCTCCCTGACCTCCTTCCAATGGCTAGCCCTCCCTGACCACCTTCCAATGGCTAGCCCTCCCTGACCACCTTCCAATGGCTAGCCCTCCCTGACCTCCTTCCAATGGCTAGCCCTCCCTGACCTCCTTCCAATGGCTAGCCCTCCCTGACCTCCTTCCAGTGGCTAGGCCTCCCTGACCTCCTTCCAATGGCTAGCCCTCCCTGACTTCCAGCAGCTGCGCAGTCTCTTTGGCCCCATCCACCTCTTGATATCTACTACTTCTTCTAACTGGGAAGAATCTCTTCCCAGCCCTTGAGCAAAGAAGTCCACTATGGGATATCTGACGAAGCACTAGACCTCCCTGTATCCCAGAAAACACATAAAAGATGTGTTCAAAAGTAATAAGCTGTCATTTAGGAACCAAGTCCTCCTAAAAGGAAATTACACAAGTGGGCTTTATGAAAAGGGGAAGAAGAGGGCTGTCATACCACACTTGCTCAAAGTTAAGTTCTGCTCTGTGGTGCTGTAGGAAAATAAGAAGCTTTGGAGGCCAGCAAAGCTGGATGTCAATTCTGTGTCTGCCACACAGCCATGCTGGCTGTGACCCTGAGCAGCTCACCTAACCTCCCTGAACTTTTTCAGCCTTGCTTTCTCCAACTTTCCAATGGGACTAAAAATTCATATTCTGTTGAGTTTTGAGGGCAAGGTGATACCATGGACCCCAGTGAGTGTTTCCACCTGTCAGTGTTCTGACACCTTTCCAGTAGTCCTTGACCTTCATTCCCTATGGTTACCGAGTAAGAATTTATTAAAGTGAATGGAGCCATTCATACAGAGCTGAACTATATCTTCCAGCTCAGCACTAAGAAAAAGCTGCAGATGTGTCTAGATCCACTGAGCCCTTTTGAATAGTCAAGAATCCTATAGGGGCTTCAGACCATAAATTCCATTTAAATTTTCCTATAAGAAAAAAAAAAAAAGATGAAATCCAGAACTTGCTGTGGGAATATAAAACACCTTGACAAATTTATGATGGAATCTGAAATGGTTTGTGATCACTTACAAAGAGGAGGAGGAACAAGAGGGGACTGACACTTGTCAGGGGCTGGCAGAGCATCCTAAAGTATCTGACCTTGTGATGAGGTCACCTGGTTGGTAGATGAAGGGCTGCAGAGTGTAATGAATCTTGACGATTGGCACACTGCACAAGGAAGACTTCAATATAGTCACTGAAATGAATGAATCAGAAAATTGGAGAAGACTGGTCTGAAATGTTCATGGATAGAAATGAGGAATGTAATCTGGATAACAGATCCAGCACTTCAGTCAGTTACTCCACGAGTGTGGGTTGATGTCTACCTAGAGGTGTGAAGAAGGATAAGAAGGAGAGAAAGGGGGGAAGGAAGAAGAACTCTCACCAGGAGTACCCCATGAGCTGTAGTACTTGGTTTTGGACTCATCCATGTTTCACTAGTTAATGACTGAAGACCTATAGGCCAGGCATATGGGTTTGAGTAGATTCGGTCCTGGGAGAGTGGGACATTTTGCTAAGTGGCAGCATATGACTCTGAAATTCCAATAGCACAGGAAGTGTGGCCAACCAACAGGACAAGCTATCACAGGCACAGAACCCAAGCCTGAGTGCAGACCCATCCCAGGACTCTGGGAGGTCTGCCAGACAGGGGCTTCATAGGAACAAGTTTAGGATTTGAGAGTGACAAGACGTGGCTTGGCATGGCTACCCAACTGGAACATCATTGGTGAAACTTGACACAGAGAGTAGAAGAGGTGTTTGTACCCTGAAACACCAGGGCATTTCAAACACTAGCAGAAACAAGAACTGTCTTCAAGCACAAGCAGGGCTGTCCTTGGTAGAGGAGTCCATAAATGTCAAGCGATGTTTGGGGATAATTATGTCCCTTGTAACAGTTGGGACATACTTGTACATATAAAAAAAAGATCTGTTGTTTATCTAAAACTAAACTTTAACAGGGTATGCTGCACTTTATCTAACAGATGTTCCTGGCATCCCTGCTTGGGAACCACAGGACATACCTCTAAGGCCTCACCATCACTCGGGTCCCACAACACTGGGAAGTTCCAAAAGAATCTTAAATGTCACAGGCTAAGAAGGGGTTTTGCATTCACTTAGCAAGCAGTTCAAAGTGGGCTGAAGCTTGTTCATGATCACACATTGAGCGAGCCTGTGTCATTCACTTACCCCTGACCAGAGTACCCTCCACACACAGCCAGTATCTGAAGAGCAGAGCCAGCATGGCAGAGCACCACTCTCTAGCAGAGGATGAAGAACTGGGTGAGGTCTTCTTGTGCCCTCATGCTCTTTGAGGGTAAAACTCAAGCATAAGGAATCAGCATTCTTTTAAAAAATGTATTCCTGTAGCCAGGCACGGTGGCGCATGCCTTTAATCCTAGCACACGGGAGGCAGAGGCAGGCGGATCTCTGTGAGTTCAAGGCCAGCCTGGTCTACAGAGTGAGTTCCAGGACAGCTGGGACTACAGGGAGACCCTGTCTCGAAAAGACCAAAAAAAAAATGTATTCCTTTTAAATTTCATGTGTATGGGAGTACACATGTCACAGAGCATGTATGGATGCCAGAGGACACCTTGCAAGAGTCAGTTTTCTCCTTCCATCGTGTGGGGCCCGGGTATTGAACTCAGGTCACCAGGTTTGCACAGGAAGCACTTTTACTTCTAAACCATCTCCACCAGGTCAAGGAAGTCTCCATTCTTAATTGAATAATACCAAGAAATTTAGGGAAATTTCACTAAAAAGAAAACAATGTTCTTGATACCCAATAGTGGAAAAAATGGGTGTTGGGGGGAAGGGTGCATAATCCTTCTAATAGGAGCTGGAACGGGGTCTACTGATCCAACGGTCCCTTGGCTACCAGGGCCACAAGTCATGCCTGGGATGGTGGGACAGGTGTCAGCTCCCTGGGACATGGACACACAGTCCTCAGATCCTTGCTCCTGGACAAGGCTGTGTGGAGTGGCCTTACTCTTGCCTCTAAATAGGACTAAGTAGTTCTTGGGGACCAAGAGCATAGCATTCCTAGGCTCTAAATCTGTGTCTGTGACCCTAAGCATTCATTCCTAAGCTCTAAGCCTGTGTCTATGACCCTAAGTATTCATCCTGGCACAGAATTGCTTTGCATTTCCTTTAGGACAGGTCTGGTCTTCCCTGAATTTCCAGTATGAGGCCCAGTTTGGGAAGTACCATCTGCCTGTAGGATCTTCTGCGTTGTACATCATCTGTCTTCTGCCCTTCCACCTGCCCAATCAAGACTTAATAAACCCAGAGGGTTAGGTAGCAAATGCCTCCATAGATCTAATCTCGAGTGCTGAGCCAGGAGTTTGCTCAAACAGAAGACCAGGAGGACAATAAAATGGTGATGCATCATGATTTGGCCATAAAGAACACAGTGACAGGGCTTCTGAAAATGGACACTACTCAGAAAATGTTTCCCTGGTTTTGCAGTCACAGGTGAGAGTGTGTGTTGACACGCTCTGCAAAAGCTAGGTAGAAAGCAAAACAGACAAAAAGCTGGAAAAACGAGCAGACAGGAGGCAGAACATGGGCAGGCCTAGCCAGGCAAGGGCACCAGCATCATAGGTCACAAGACTGGAAACAAACTGAGCCTGTGCCGGAATCTGCTATAAAGAAGGGTGTGGCCTGGATCCAGTCAGTCCCCCCTTGCTTCTCAGGTTTCTAGCAGTAAAAATGAAGTAAATGCCTTCATCTGTAGCTTTGTGAGTCCAAGAGCTCCAGTGCTCGTCTCAGTGGAACAGGCCGACACGGGTCTCGAGAGGTAGCTGAGACAGCGATGAACCATTGTTTTCATCTCATCCCTCCCCCACTCCTCTCAAAGCCCACCTGTCCTTGTCCCAGAGCCCTGGGATCTGTTTGCCACCATCCATAGTAGCCATAGCAACATATGGAAATCAAACCAAACAAGTACTTCCCAGGAAGTCGTGTCCTTTCATCCAACTCAGAAAGTCCCATGGGAGGAATCTGATGGAAGGAACCCAGCATCCCATCCCCATGGGTCCCAGTTCTGCACAGCTGCCCATGAGCTGATATCTGCCCTGCCATCTGTGTGATCCTGAGCTGGCCCTTCTCCCAGATACTTGCTGGTCCTTGTCTCAACAATCTGAACAGCTGGGCCATCGGATGCCAAGCCAGTCCTATGGAATACCCTAAGTTGAAGGTATCTTGTCAATCACAGGCATGATGCAGTTGCCCATGACCTCTGGGACCTTGTTAACTGCGCACCGTCAGGTCTCAGGTGAACTCTCAGCATCAGGATCTCTGGTGACCATACCTGGAGTCTGCCCTCTGACAGATGCTGCTGGGGGCTCTCTGGCACTTCAGATGAAGATCAGAGGATGAGGAACTTTGAAGCCAGAGAGAAAAAGACACTGGCCAGTAGTTCCCATAAAACCCCAAGGGGCCAAACAGCAGGCCCAGACCTAATAGCAGGTGGTTAGTGATATCCTCCGCCAAATCCCACTAACTCCACAGTGTCACCGCAGCTGGAACTGCTTCTGTCTCTCCCTCCTCTCTCCTTCTGACATAGTGTGACACCACACACACACACACACACACACACACACACGCCCTCCTACCTTACCCACACATGCACGCACACCTTCCCATACGCTGTGATCAACTTACTGTGACCACACACACACACACACACACACACACACGCCCTCCTACCTTACCTACACATGCACACACACCTTCCCATACACTGTGACCACCTTACTGTGACCACACACGCACACACACACACACACACACACACACATACACACACGCGCGCGCACACACGCACACACCCTCCCACTCTACCATCACTATACAGTCCTCTGTCTCTGCTCTGTCACCCATTAAGAAACTATACACCTTGGTCTAACCTGTCCTCACCAGAACTTGGCAACTTGATAAAACAAAACTTGATTTTAGTGGTCTTTGTTAAGTACTGCTGCCTATTGTGTTCAGATCTATCCAATCTAAGAGGAGCAAAAGACATTCATTGTTCAGCAGTCCACAGTCTGCCTCTCAAGACCACATCCAAGGGTAATCGTGATCTTTAGGGGGCTGGAGGGTGACCACAACTTTATCTGTTCCCCACTCCCACTCCCTGTACCCCACTTCCAAGCCCATCAGGAGCTGTAGATGGGGATGTGAGAGAGGAAGGACATCTAACAAGCTGGGGGCAGGAAGAAGGGACGAGCCCTCCTCCAGCACCAACCCCGAGCCCAGGGCTGGCCCAGGGGAGGTGAAGCTTATTGACTCCTGGCAGAGGCAGCTTCCTGTTTCTAAGAACCTGGGGCAGGCTGTGCCATCCCAGCCACCCTCACACGGACAGCATTGTGGTGAATCTCAAGCACGTTTCAGATTTCCCTTCCAGAACTCTCGGGCTTTCAAAGGAAAGGGGAGCCAGCAGACTGCTTCAGACACTGCTGGATTTGGCTGAACTGAGCCATCTGAAGATCAGGAACTCCACCCAACCACATCATGCCAAGACCTTCCAAGAGCTTCCAGAGACTCGAGCCTCGGCCACACCCTTCCTCTGATGGCCCGAGCTGTCTGGGGCTGGTAGCTAGGCCAGTATTACCAAAACTGTTCAGATCCCTTCCCTTCTGTCCCCTAACAAACAGGATTACACTTGGACATAGTCTTGACAGCCAGTCTAAAGACTGAACAAAGTCTTTGCCCCTCTTATATTGGATAGAGCTAAATCCAGTAGGCAGCCAATATTTAACAAAGGCCACTGAAATCAAGTTATGTTGAACTGAGTTGATATGAATGAATTGGACTAAGGTTATACTTAGCCACTATTAGCTGAGACTCTACCGTGGACAGGCATATGCTAGATCTTAGGACTTAGGTAGCAGGATGAGTGCTAAGAGACAGTGTCTATACCCTCAAGAGCTTACATTCTGAGTGCTGATGGGAACCTGCTTTGTATCGAGGCAACAAGAATATCTCTACAAATAACTGCACCTACTGACAGTTCCTTCTTATCCCACTGATGAGCCCTGGGCTTCCCATGGCTAAGCAGAGGCCAGATGAACACTATGTGAGGACAACATGGCCTTAGAGACTCCAGCTCTCCACCTCCACTCCCTGCAACGTTACTCCACAGCCCCTCTGATCAAGGTCCATTCCTTACCATGGACTTGGCTAGCTTGGTGACTCGCACTGGCTAGTGGAGAAGGGCAGAAGTGACTCTTCTCCTTCTGAGCCTAGGCTTCAGAGCACATTCCTCTCTGCTGCTCACATTTCTGCTTGTGCCCTGTGAACAAGGCTGAGCTAATCTGCTGGACCAGGGAGGACACAGGGAACAAAGCCCTGTTGGCTACATGGTGCCAGCCAAGGACACTGACACAGGGGAGAGTCAAGCCAAGAACAGCAAGCCACACGAGCATAAATGAGCCCTACTGAGCTCAGATAGGGCTGGAAGGACCTAAACTGGTGAGCGATGATACATGTGTTCTTGGCCACTCCCATTATTATGGCAGTAGATACCATCAAGCACCCAAAGCCAGATGACTTCACAAGAGAATGGCTTCACCATCCACTGCCTTTTCCCAACAGCATCTGGCACTGGAAAGACCCCTGGGGAAGAGAATTCTTAAGTTTGGACTCTTGTTCTACACACTGTCAAGAAGCCACAAATCTCAAGTTCAAGCCTAGATATGTTCCCAGGGGCACACCGCTGAGATCTTCTGCCCTGTGGAGCTTTAATATGAAGGAACAAGATCTTATCCCCTGTACCAGGAATCATAGTTAAAATCACCAAATTTGGAGTCAGGCAGAGTCAAGTTTCGGTCCCAGCTCTGTCATTTACTAATGCAGAGAAGTTAGTTAATTTGCTCATCCCTGACAGACTCATCTGTATAGCAGGGATAATGCCAAGCTGATCGCTCAAAGAGCTGTCATGAGAATTACATGTAATGTGTGTGTGTGTGTGTGTGTGTGTGTTAGACAGCATCCATAACTACATACTCAGTAATGATGGGATGGTGGATTTCTAGTGAAGGTGACTTAGTTCCCAGTGAACATTTGGCAATATCTGGGGACATTTTTAGCTGTGGAAACTGGGTCAGGTATGCTGCTGGTCTGTAGTAAGGAGAAGCTAAGCATTCTGCTAAACATATAGCAGAGCAGCACCCCCAAATACATAACTGTCCCCAAATACATAACTGTCCAGAGTGCCCAAATAAAGAAATCCAGGGCTGGAGAGATGGCCTAGTGGTTAAGAGCGCTGACTGCTCTTGCAGAGGACCCAGTTTCGATTCCCAGCACCCACGTGGCGGCTAAGAACCGCCTTTAACTCCAGTTCCAGGGGAATCCGACACCCTCTTCTGATCTCCGTGGCATTGCACAACATGGGTGCACAAACCTGCATGCAGACAGTACATTCATATACATAAAAAAATAAATAAAATTTTAAAAATTATTTAAAGAAATCCAGCCACTGGTATACAATGAACAGTAATGGAGGAGATGGTCACACCATCCCTGGAGATGTGGAACTCAGGGTGCCTTTGCACCCTTCCTGGAAAGCTTAGGGAATACGAAGAGCAAACACGATGCTAAAGATAGCTGACTCACCTTCCATATTTTAAACCACCCATCCCATAGCTTGGAAAAAATGGGAGTCCTGCTAGTCTGGATTGATTTTAAATGGAAGCTTGTATTCTGTCAGGGAGGGGAACTATGTGACACTTCTGAGGTTCTAGGAACTGGGATCATCTATGTCTTCTTCACAAGCTGAGTGAAGCTCTGCACAGAACAGCACATCCAGCGCAAAGCCCGTGCATAAAAATGCTCGTGTTCATTGAATATTCCAGGTTCACAGAGTTGCCTGGTGCACTCCATCAGGACATCTGTTTTCAAAGAACTATCATGTAATAAAATACCTGCAACCTTCCTCTGCTCTTTCAGAAAGCCCTTGGCTGTTGTAGGAACACCCTAGGGACCATTATTGAGATCCACAGCTGCCCTGGAATAGTGATGGGGTTTGGAGGGGAGCTCTGGATTTCATGCCTATTGGGATGGGGATGGAGTAGGAGGGGTGGTTAGATTGGTACAAATGTGCCTCTAGCCAGTTGAAACTGCACTCTATTTGATCAGTCTGGGCCTGGATAGAAACTACCTGGCCAGAAAGTAGCTTTGCAAGTCGTGATAAGCTGAAAGTGAGTGCCAGAGCTGGCTGTGAGAAAAGGAGAATGGAGACACGACCCGCAGCAGGGGGGGTCTCCAAGGACCACGTGGGCATTGGGTAGCAGACTACTTGGAAGGGACAGGGAGAGGCACGGCAGGATTGAACCCAGCGCAGTTGAATTTCAGGACAGCTGACAGGGTAGAAGGAGGGCCATATCCCAGGCTGGGGCAGGAGACGCCTGTCTGCACCAAGGGTACAACTATAGATTCCCAGCTGGGGTCTGTGCTTGCTTTTGTCCCAGAAATACCATGCTGCCACAGTGACCTCGAGGCATGCAAACGGTCACTTCAGGCTGATGATTTCACCGTTTGAAGTCCCCTCTCTGTGGGGGGCCTTGCTTGTCTCACCATCTCTAGTCACTTGCAGCTAAGTGAGAAGGTTCTGGAAGAAGGCAATCAATGGCAGCCTGGTCCAGAGCAAGCCCTCTGAGGGTAGCAGCACACTAGCGGGGAAGGCGGCTCGCCTAATGCAGTCTACCTGCTTCATGGTGCTGGAGACAGCGCAGGGGAGCCTTCCCTTAGAACCTCGTGTACCCCTGCCAGGCAGTGAGCACCTTAGCTCACTGGGGCCCTGTGAGGGTTAGTGTTAACTGTCAAACCAACGGGATCTAGAATCCTCTGGGAGCTGGACCTCCGGGAAGGCCCGTGTGAATTTCAGGTCATTGATATGAAAAGAGCCGTCTTCTCTGTGGGGAGGACCATTCCCCTGACAGGGCTTGGTGTGAAATGGAGAAGGGGCCTCGCAGGGACTCGCATCTGTTGCCCTTTTCTTCTGACTGCAGCAGCTGATTCGGGCCCCTGCTGCCTTGACTTCCCCACCACAACGGACTGTACCTTGTACTGTGAGCTAAGATAAATGCTTTCCTCCTTAAGATGTTTGTGTCAGAGTATTTTTATCAGAGCAACAGGAAAAGAAATTGAGACAGGGATAGGATCCGGAGGGTTACAGAGCCACACGAGAGCACCAGGAATAGGCTTTGAACTTGGCCCGCCAGAATCCAGTCTGGCTGGGGTACAGGAGTCCTCATGACCTGCTAGTCTCTCCAGCATAGTCCTGCCTTCTCTGTCTGCAGGCCATCTCCCCACTGACCACTGCAGAGCAGCCAATGACCCTGAGCACTGAGATATGTCTCTCCAGACAGATATGTGTCTCCCCAGGTATGCATATGGAGGCATCGGGTTGAGAGGCATTTGGGGCTCATAACACCTGGTCTAAGACTTCTGAGTTGATAAGTCACAGTGTGAGGACCAGCTCCAGTCTTGCTTAGATGGAGAAGGGGTCATGGCCGAAGCAGGGAGAGAAGCTGTGGAAGAAAGAAAAGGAATCTTCTAGACCGAATTTCTAAAGCTCTGAGCAAGGAGAGGATGCTCCGTGAGCTTCTAGTGTGTCCTTCCTTTCTCCAGAAGTTTCTGTTTGAGCAACCTACCTCTTAAGGAGAGGCTCTGGGGTTGGGTGGAGTCTAGCCAACTTCCTTCTCACCTGAAACCTCATGGGACCTCCCCCAGAGCCCAGGTCTCCTCAGAGCTCAAGGTGTAGGACAGTGAGTCCCATACACAAGAGGAGAGAGGATGCTGATGTGTAGCAGAAGCAGTCACACTGGCATGTGCTTAACAAGAGACCATGCACCGTGCTCCTCTGTTAAGCCTGGCCTCAAGTTCTCAGGACAACCTCAACACCATCCCACTGGACAGATAGAGAGCCCTGTGAGCAATGTGAGTGAAAGATTTGCTCCACAGCACACACTGCTAGAGCCCGAGCCCCTGAAGAGTAAATGCAATCACCCATGTGAAATATAACCTACCAGGAAGTGCTCTGTTAATCATAAACTGCAAAGAGTAAATAAAGAAGAAGCGACCTCTGCTCATGAAGAGATGGCTGGTACCATTTGTCCTCAGCCCTGGGAGGCAGGAACTCTCGGCCAGAGCTCCTAGCTGGCAGAAGGAGCTCAAGTCACATCCCATCATCAGACTCTCAGAACATTAGAAAGTGCAAAGAGTTTCCATTTTTACTTATGTCTTCAAGAATTTCAGTGACCACTGTTTTATTAACAGTGAGAGTACAGGTCAGTAATATGCTCGTTAGTACAATAATTCCTTCCATTTACTGAGTGCTTCCTACCTGACTTATACACCTTGTTTTATTCGCTCCTCACACCTCTATAAGGCATACTTCTATTTAAAAGATGAGGGAAAATAGGTACGAAGATCAAGGGCCCCCAGCACGGGAGTGGCACAAGAGAACCAGCCCAGGCCAGCCTGGAATTCCCACATTCCCTTTTTATCTCCTCAGTCACATTGTCCACATACCATAAGTGCTCGTGAGTGGGGGCTAATGGACTTACTGTCCTACCAAAAATGAAGGAAAAAAGAAACTAACCTTTGTCCATCAGAAAAGGGTCAGTGATCCCTTTCACAGGAAGATGGGGCTCCATGCTCTATATCTGAATTCCATTGAAAATGGAGGTGGGCAAACCATCCCATACCACCTGAGGACACAAGAACGGTCACCCGTCTTGTTGCTGTCGTTAGCTATGAGGCCAGTGATGGCTGATGGGTCATTGCAGTTCCTTATCCTGGCTTAATCTCCATGTCCGCCCCCCCCCCCTTGCACCAAGGCCACCCTTGGTGACAAGAAGAGAAGAGCCACCGTGTCTGGAGAGTGTAAGAAAGACTATGGGGGTTCGTCACAGCCCGGAGAGATGGGGGAAAGGAGGGGCAAGGCTCCTGGGTGAGTGTCTGAGCAAGACGCCTGTATCCTACCCAGACTCAGCCAGTGTGGCTCAACCTACCAGGAGGGATCAGAGGAGTCATACGGAGATACAGCCAGGGGAGAAGTAGAGAACAGAGTTGTCCTGGTTATAAATGGCCATTTCCCTTCATAAAGAAGGCTGCTCTATATTGAATAAAATCTAAAGAGAATGTGAGAAATCTCCTGGGTAGGCCTACATTCCTACAGCCAGAAAGTCTATTTGTAGAGGTGGGCAAGGGTGGGTGTAATAACCCACCCCCATAGTCACCCTTGACAAAGCATACTCTGGACCATGAGTGGAAGATTCCTTGTACCCATCGCCTGTGAGCTTTTGGCTGGATGGCTCCTTCCAACCTCTATATAATGTTTCTCTACCTATAAAACACAAGAGTTGCTGGGTATGGTGGCGCTATGCCTTTAATCCTAGGGAGGCAGAGGCAGGCGGATCTTTGTGAGTTCAAGGCCAGCCTGGTCTACAGAGTGAGTTCCAGGACAGCTGGGGCTACAGGGAGACCCTGTCTCGAAAAGACCAAAAAAAAAAACCACACAAGAGTTGAATTGGGTAACTGACATGTGTTGTTTTCTATGACATATTAGGGATCTATCCCATGGGAATTTATCCAGACCATTTACAACTTGTAGGGACTGATGTTGTACTGTCAACATTGTTGGGAATGAGTTATACAAGTGAATTTTCCCTGTAACAGAAACTTACTCATTTTGTCTCCATCATTCCACATGGAAGGCTTCCTAAATGTTCTCCTGCTGATTCTCAGCTCCCTAAGCAGGGATTAAATGCAATGGACCTGTTTCTTTCCTAAAATTATGATACATTATGATATGACATTGTTCTCTATTATCAGTCCTGGGGTCCCTAACCCTGTGACTCCCCATTCAACTGATTTTTCCCCATTTGTTGTGGTCTTTGAACCAGTGACAACTCTGGTTCTGGTGGAACTCTTTGTAAACTAGAAATCACATCAATCCAATAAACTGTCCCAGAACTATGTGCATAAACATCACCATTATTTCAGTATTTCCTGATTTTTCATTAGTTTTTATTGTTTGTTTTGAGACAAGGTCTCACTATGTAGACCAGGATGGCCTTAACCTCACAGAGACTTGCCTGTTTTCTTTCTTAACCCTTTGCCTTCTTGGATCTGATTTTGTTTGTTCCCTTTTTGTGGTGCTATGGATTGAACCCAGAACCTCACATACACTGAACATGTGTCCTACTGCTGAGCTCCCTCCCAGCACTTAGGTTTGTTTTTGTAGTGGGTGTTACAATGTCACACTCAACCCTCCCCACGATTACATCTCTCAAGGCTCTCCGTGTTTATTCCCTACTTTGGGAAACAGAATTTTCTTTGGCTTACCCTCCAAAAAAGTCACTTTTTCTTGACTAAGATTTGGTTAGAATACCCATATGAGAAAGAAGCTTAACCTGCCAGAGTGAAAGGAAGCCATAAAGATCTATTCTACTCCAGATCTTGGCTGAGGGCAGCGTTATTTAGCATTGACCCAGTGCATTTCCTGAGCCTGTGACCAAGAGCAAGGCAGACCCCAGGAACACAGTGAGACCATCTTGTATCTGAACTCTCACTCAGCCTGCAGGTCCCAGGAGTAAGTTAGCTGTAGGAACAGCAGCTTCTATGCCTCTCAAAAGTCCCAAGACCAAATGCACAGAGACACACTGAGTTTAACAAGTTAAACAGGGTCTACTTGCCAATTTTTCTGTCTTTAATACAGCATATGAACAGTGAACCTTGAAACAGACCTGTCCTTTTGAATAGGATTTTTCAAACTTACCTAGCCAGGGAACCCAACTCCTTCTGAAAAATGCTACCTAATACATAGTTGAATCCTTTTCCTTAATTCTTTTTTTTTCCCATTTTTTCATGTATGTGCTTTGCCTGGATGTATGTAAGTGCACCATGTGCACACAATGCCTAAAGAGGCCTGGTGTCGGGTCTCCTAGAACTGAAGTAATGGATGGTTGTGAGCTGTCATGTGTGTGATGCGAATTGAACCCAGGTCCTCTGCAAGAGCAGCTAGTATTCCTAACCAGTGAGCCATCTCTCCAGCTCCTAAGTTCTAATTCTCAAGAACCATGTGACCTTGGAAAAACCACTTCTCTCAGGATTATTCCCATGTCAAATAAGGAGGTAGAACCAGAACAGCAAAGAGGTCTGCATGGACCTTTTGTGCCAACTTGAATCTTAGGAAGTAGTAGCCTATGGGCTGTTCAGAGGAGCTGCCTTCAGCACGTGGAAAACTGCTATAATCATTTAGGCTGCCCCCATCCCAAGAGCCAGGCCTCCTGAGTTTTGGCCCCAGCTGTCCCTGTAACTAAATAACCCTTAGGTCACCTTTGTGTACATCAGTACATCCCAGCCCTCGGAAGTCCCCAGCTTTTGCCTCACCATTTGTCTCTGTAGCTGAAGCTTCCGGTCTGCTCCCATTCACTGGCTTGCACATTCAGTCAGCCTGCAGGTGTGTTCTAGGTTCCCCATGCTGACCTACATTCCCATGTTCCATGCCTATACTCCACCCAGCAGATATGCTCTAGACTCCCAATGTTGATCTAGTTTCCCATGTTCCAAGTCTATATTTTACCCTGCAGGTGTGTTCTAGGCTCCCCATGTTGACCTAGATTTCCATGTTCTGTGTCTATACTTCACCCTGCAGGTGTGTTCTAGGCTCCCCATACTGACATAGATTCCCATGTTCCGTGTCTATACTTCACCCTGCAATGTGTTCTAGGTTCAACATGTTAACCTAGTTTCCCATGTTCCATGTCTATACTTCACCCTGCAGGTGTGTTCTAGACTCGCCATGTTGACCTAGATTCCCATGTTTCATGTCTATACTTCACCCTGCAGGTGTATTCTAGGCTCCCCATGTTGACCTAGATTCCCATGTTCCATGTCTATACTTCACCGTGCAGGTGTATTCTAGGCTCCCCATGTTGACCTAGATTCCCATGTTCCATGTCTATACTTCACCCTGCAGGTGTGTTCTAGGCTCCCCATGTTGACCTAGATTCCCATGTTCCATGTCTATACTTCACCCTGCAGGTGTGTTCTAGGCTCCCCATGTTGACCTAGATTCCCATGTTCCATGTCTATACTTCACCCTGCAGGTGTGTTCTAGGCTCCCCATGTTGACCTAGATTCCCATGTTCCATGTCTATACTTCACCCTGCAGGTGTGTTCTAGGCTCCCCATGTTGACCTAGATTCCCATGTTCCATGTCTATACTTCACCCTGCAGGTGTGTTCTAGGCTCCCCATGTTGACCTAGATTCCCATGTTCCATGTCTATACTTCACCCTGCAGGTGTGTTCTAGGCTCCCCATGTTGACCTAGATTCCCATGTTCCATGTCTATACTTCACCCTGCAGGTGTGTTCTAGGCTCCCCATGTTGACCTAGATTCCCATGTTCCATGTCTATACTTCACCCTGCAGGTGTGTTCTAGGCTCCCCATGTTGACCTAGATTCCCATGTTCCATGTCTATACTTCACCCTGCAGGTGTGTTCTAGGCTCCCCATGTTGACCTAGATTCCCATGTTCCATGTCTATACTTCACCCTGCAGGTGTGTTCTAGGCTCCCCATGTTGACCTAGATTCCCATGTTCCATGTCTATACTTCACCCTGCAGGTGTGTTCTAGGCTCCCCATGTTGACCTAGATTCCCATGTTCCATGTCTATACTTCACCCTGCAGGTGTGTTCTAGGCTCCCCATGTTGACCTAGATTCCCATGTTCCATGTCTATACTTCACCCTGCAGGTGTGTTCTAGGCTCCCCATGTTGACCTAGATTCCCATGTTCCATGTCTATACTTCACCCTGCAGGTGTGTTCTAGGCTCCCCATGTTGACCTAGATTCCCATGTTCCATGTCTATACTTCACCCTGCAGGTGTATTCTAGGCTCCCCATGTTGACCTAGTTTCCCATGTTCCATGTCTATACTTCACCCTGCAGGTGTGTTCTAGGCTCCCCATGTTGACCTAGATTCCCATGTTCCATGTCTATACTTCACCCTGCAGGCATGTTCTAGACTCCCCATGTTGATCTAGTTTCCCATGTTCCAAGTCTATACTTCACCCTGCAGGTGTGTTCTAGGCTCCCCATGTTGACCTAGATTCCCATGTTCCATGTTGATATTTCACCCTGCAGGTGTGTTCTAGACTCCCCATGTTGACCTAGATTCCCATGTTTCATGTCTATACTTCACCCTGCAGGTGTATTCTAGGTTCCCCATGTTGACCTAGATTCCCATGTTCAGTGTCTATACTTCACCCTGCAGGTGTATTCTAGGCTCCCCATGTTGACCTAGATTCCCATGTTCCATGTAGATACTTCACCATGCAAGTGTATTCTAGGCTCCCCATGTTGACCTAGTTTCCCATGTTCCATGTCGATACTTCACCCTGCAGGCATGTTCTAGGCTCCCCATGTTGACTTAGATTCTCATGTTCCATGTCTATTCTTCACCCTGCAGGTGTGTTCTAGGCTCCCCATGTTGACATAAATTCCCATGTTCCATGTCTATACTTCACCCAGCAGGTGTGTTCTAGACTCCCCATGTTGACCTAGATTCCCATGTTCCATGTCTATACTTCACCCTGCAGGCATGTTCTAGGCTCCCCATGTTGACTTAGATTCCCATGTTCTATGTCTATACTTCACCCTGCAGGTGTGTTCTAGACTCCCCATATTGACCTAGTTTCCCATGTTCCGTGTCTATACTGGGGTGGTACCAATCAGCACATGAGTGTCCACATCTTGCACAGCCTGGAAGGGAATATGGAATACTATAGATCCTATACATATTACTTGTATAGGATTCCACTTTGCACTAGATTCACTTTCAAACTCTTTAATTGTCCTGAGGAAAAGTTGACTTCCTTACTTCAGAGTGGTGCCCAGTGATTCATGGGACTCACAGAGCAAGGGCTGCTTTAATGCAATTTCCTACTCCCCAGGTCTGATTCCCCAGGGCTTATTGGAGGTGGGACTTAGTTATACCTTTGCCTCAGTTGGAAATCAAAGTTTGCCACAGGACTTGTCTCCTGAGACGGCCAGATATTTCAGCATCTTACTACCACAAGATTTCCGGAAATCTGTTTTCCCTGACCACCTTCCCATCCAGTCCACCTTACTTCCTGTCCTGCCTGTTCCCATCCTGTACATGGGAGAAATAAACTAGACAAGATATGTTTGCAAAGGGTCTGGTGGGGCACCAGTACCCCCAAAATGCTGGTATCCTTTCTCCCATCTGTAATGTATAGCTGTTTCTCCACCCAGATCCTGCTTGAAGTGCTGAGGAGTCTTGAAATCAGAAGGTAGAAAGCTCCACCAATGATCCTTATCCAGTCAGCTGTGGGGAGAAGGAAGGATGAGGTGGTGTGAAGAAACATGCAATGTTCCCTATAAGAGCTTCATGTCCAGGTTTCCACAGTGCACCTTGCTCGCTCTACCTAGGGACAACACATTCTCCAAAAGAAGAATCTCCATTGAACAGATAGATCCTAAGGGTGAGAAATGATCCTTTATATTCACTACTACTATCTACATGGTCGACACAAAATGGCCAAGTAATAATTATCTTGTTGGATGGGACAGATGAGTAGAAGAGTAGATAGATGGATGAGTAGTAGGTGGGTGAATGAATGGATGGATGGATGGATGGATGGATGGATGGATGAGTTGATGGGCGTATGGATAGATGAACAGCGAATAAGTAGACGTAAGGTTATGATATAAGGCAGCTCAGAAAGAAAAACAGATTCTAGTTCTGGCCTCGGTGTTTGCTGGCTTAAAAAGAAAATTGTTATTAATTCTTCTGAACCTCTGCTTCTTACTGAAACAAAGACAATTATAACTTCCCCAACTCCATTATTTACAGAAATTGTCTCAAGTAGAATGACAGTGTATATACAATATTTCTTGGTAAATTACCGAATTATGTGCAGGTGAGAAGCAACAGTGATATCAATGTTATTGATGAAAAGGTGTCAGAGAGGCCATAGCACATGGACAGAGAAGGCTTCCTTCATCACAGTAAGCAGTCAGGAGAAGGAAAAGCCCCAGAGCAGCAGATACGTGACTGCATTCCCCTCACCCATGGGAAAATTGTTGCTGAAGCCTTGTGAAGTGGACTCCTGTGCCTTATCTTTGACAAAACTGAGGAAGATTCCCAGATGGTCTGGAAACAACTCCTGCTTGCAGACAAGGGACTCCTAGAACCAGCACGTTGGGACTGGCAGATGCCACCACAAGGCCAACTAGTCCCATCCCCTCTTTCTGGAGAAAATATTACAGTCTTCTTGGCATGGATTAATAAAAACAACTCCTCTCCAGGCTTCACTGAAACACTTATCACTTATAGAGGGAAAAAGATCACTTTTCCAAGAGGAAGACAAACACTGATTTATTAATTAATTACCTCAAGGGGGTCCTGCCAAACTGCAGGTGGAGAGCAAGAGGAAGGCTGGGGACATGCAGAGCCACTGTGGGGGGAGGTGGGGTGTCTGGCTCACGCTCTGGGGGGTGAGAGCTGACACTTCCAGATGAGGGCTGTGGCCTGTGGTGCGATTTTTCTGTGTGCGTTTGAAAGCAAGCTTTGTCCCTGCTGCCACCCATCAGCAAAAGGAGCAGAACTGGAGGTTTGGGGGAACTTCAGAGATCATCCTGTGCCCAACTGAGTCAGCAGGGCCACCATAGAAAATCTAGTCTTCAACCCAACATCCTTGCCATTATCACCTTCTTTTTTAGTACCCAGCATGTGCACACATGTACACACACACACACGCACACACACATTCTCTCTCTCTTTTCTCTCTCTCTCTCTTTCACACACACACACACACACACACACACATATGCACACAGTCTGCCTAGTGCCCAGAGCCCTCCAGACAAGACAATCTGTTTGTCAGTATTTATAGCCACTTGTGAAGATGAGTGTCCACATCTGTTTCCGAAGGGAACTGGAAAAGGGACTCACATTTCTGTGCTATTGCATTTGGGCCTAGAAAGCAGCCCTGTAAATGGAAATCTGGAAGGCCTTCCTCTGGCCCTCAACATCACATCCCCCAGGACACCATCTTCTCCCATAGCTGAGCTAAGGCTGGCAGCAGTGTGGAGGGCAGCGCCCTGAGGATGCATGCCAGTGTTAGTTGGGCCACTTTTCTCATCAATCCAATCAAGAGGTTTGCCAACTGAGAGACTGAGGTAGCCCTGGAGACCACTCCAGAAGCCTCTGAGGGGAGTACAAGGCCACAGTTTATAGATATGTTGCCTGCTCAGTGTGCCAAGGTATCCAGCAGGGAGCTGGTGGGAATGAAGCGGCAGCCATTACACAGCCCCTGTTTCCAGCTCTGGCTTGGGGCTGCATCTGTGAGAGCAAAGGGTATTTCCCAATTCATGCAGAAGTGCAGCATGGGCCAGCCACACCCAAGGGAAGGAGGAAGCGGAGGGTGACAGCCTCTTCAACAGGGCTCTTCCCCTGCTACATCAGGGCATCTGAGTGAGCGGGTTTGCTCACGACAGGGCTCATGTATAAGTTTGTGTGGTTGAAGATGAAGGTGGTATCTCTGAGAAAAACAGAAGAGCCTAGAAAATCAGAGGCAATTGGCTCTGGGAAGGAATTCTGGCAGGAGTCGCTATTATAACAAGAGGAATCACACAGACTCAGATGGGAACACACACGGCCAGCAGGTCCCCGGGAAGATCGGACATCTCTAGGAACCCTAAGTGAAGCCGTCATCATTCCTAGCCCTGGGGCTTGGGGCCATAATGAGGCAACCAGGTTATTTGAGTGATCAAAGTGGAACTCCAGGTAAGAAATTATTTTTAAACCCTTTCAAAGTCAGGCTAGCAAAGGGTCTACCAGACCTCCCTGGGGGTCGACATACAACATCATTGCAATTACTTACTACTGAGTTGAGGCCAGACTGTACGGTGGAGTGCCATCAGAGTGGAGTGGATCTGGTAGCAGCCATTTGTGTCCAATGGAGAATATGACACTGAAGGTGATGGTTTTATTGCCCTCCTGGATGTTAACCAGTTTGTATGTAATTTAGCAATGGTACTCCAGCATTCTTTTTCCCTGTGTGTGCATGCATACATATTTCTTTTCCTTATATCCTATTTTCAATCAGCAGTATCACCAGGCTGGGTCCCCTGTTTGTAAATTAAATAATCCTTTACCTATTTGGAGGATAATTATATAATAATCATACTTTGAAACTTTGCCTTGGTGCATATTTGACTGACCTTCCATCTTCGGTCCTCAACACCTGCCGCCTCCCATGGCTGGCTACAGTCTAACTAACATCATCTCTTAGGCAGCCATTGTTTGACCCTGTCCCCTGCATCCATCAGGGCTTCAGTCTGATCCTAGCCTAGTCCTGTGAGAGGGAAGGAGACACCAGGTAGGTCCCGTCCTGTCTCTTACCACACTGGTCCAGCTGGCTGGGGTTTGTGGGCAGTTCCAGACCTGGGGCTGGGTTACCTCAGAATCTCAGGCTCTGCCCCTGCACTGTCTCCTTGTCACCAAAAAGGTGACCTCCCCCAACCTATCCCAGCATGAAAACTCTGCTACCTCTTTCTTTCCCTGCACACAGAGGAAATCACACTAGAACAATGTCATGGGGCTAAAGAGGACATCAGAGGCCAGGCGTGGTGACAAATGCCTTTAATCCTAGCACTCGGGAGGCAGAGGCAGGCGGATCTTTGTGAGTTCAAGGCCAGCCTGGTCTAGTCTACAGAGTGAGTTCCAGGACAGCTGGGGCTACAGGGAGACCCTGTCTCGAAAAGACCAAAAAAAAAAAAAAAAAAAAGAGGACATCGCAGAAAGGTGGGAAACTTCAGATGCGCATGTGTACACAGCCTGCCGGGGCTCATGGGGAGAGTAGATTTGAGCTTCATTATGAAGTCAAATAAACAGTGGTAAAATAAGAGGCTGGCATTTCATGGCCATGTTCACTGTAAAGATTAAACACATACAGGGGAAAGAAGAACAAAGAGGAAGAAGAGGAAGGGAGGAAGAGGAGGAAGAGGAGGAAGAGGAGGAAGATAAGCATGTCTCTAAAAATCCTGATTTGCATCTCCCCACCCCCTAAGCAAGAGCTTAGGCAGGCCCTGAGCTCTGCAGTAACTCATTCAGGCAGAGCCTGTAGTCCTAGCTCAGCGTGGACAGCACCTATTCCTCTCAGTTGCTGACCTGAGCACATTTTACCACCACAGGCCTGTCCTCAGGAGGAGGGAAGGGAGTGGACAGCAGCCCAGGTGCCAGAAGACTTTATAGCCTGTTATTTAAAAGCTAAGCCCACAAGGCCAGCCTCTCTGCAGGATGTCCAGACTGGCCTGGTCAGAGATCTTGTACCCATGGTGATGAGGCCCCAGGAGCAGCTGCTTCTAAGGCTAAAGGAGAGGGCATTTCTGGTGCCTGTGCTGACCCCCGGCCACAGACCGTCTCTGTAACTGCTCCAGGTGATAGCTGCAAACCACTACTGCAACGCTGTTCCCGAGAGAAGACCCTGGGAAGGGTCACATAGTGATGTGGCTGGCACTCCTACAGGCCCTGGGGTGGGGGAGACTCTGTCCTATTGGAACACAAACAGACACTGTGACTGCGGAGACAGCAGGCCAGGAAGGACAAGGCAGGGAAAGCACAGAATGATCCTGTCCCCGAGTCTCTGTTCCCGGGGTCTGATATCATCCTTAACCCCTCAGACATATGGGAGGAGGCAGAAAGCCAGGGAAGAAACCAGGCTTCGCCTTAAACTTTATGCCTTCCTTTCTCCACAGTCCCTGTTGTGGGAGCAGCAATGCCACTGTGCATCTGGGTGCTTGCTACCTTCACTCATTCCAACAGTCACTGCATTGTGTTTGTTTCTGAGACCCAGCAGAGTGCTGCACGCAGGCTTCACCCTGTCTGAGGGACATAAGACATGCAAATCTACCAGAGAGAAGAAAATTGAGCATATTTGTTTCTGAGAGAGAGGAACACAGGCAGACTGGGTTTGCTTTCTATGGAAGGTGGGGAAGAGCAGCCAGCTTTGCTAACCCAGGACAGTGCTCCCCAGTCTCTCTGCATCCAAGCCTGGACACGTGGGCTGCATTCAAGGCTCCAGAATCTTGGATATTGGGAGTTGGGGGACATAAAAGCCACCAACCCCCCCACAGGGGATGCACCAGTGTCCCCAAACAACATGGTAGCTCCCCAAGAAGGTAAGTTTGCAAGAGTGGAGCACCAGGACCAGAGGAAGACATGGGCTTTAACCTGAGTTCACGGAGGTATAGCACTGTGGACAGTCCCTGGCCCAGCTCGCACGCTACACAAGCGTACACCCTCACCATTACTATTAATGGCCCTTGAAGTCACAGGGGCAGGGGAGGGGGGTGCTATTACTTTTACTCTTTATTCAAAGAAACTTTAAGTAAGCTTTACCAGGTCTCCTTCAGAATAGGGATGGCCCCCTGCACACTCTGCCCATGTCCAAGGAAGAGAAAGGATGGCTGTCACTCTGGACACTGTCCCATCAGGCCCACCTCCAGATCCAGCCAGGTTGGCTCATCAGTGACACAGACTGACTACAGCAGAGGAGACAGGGGGGCCATCAGGTGTGGCACTCCTTCAGCCCAGGCTCCTGGGGGTTTTTTATGCTTTTATTGATGTTTTGTGTATTTCAGACATCATTTTTCAGTTCAGTTTAGGCATATTCCCCTTTCCCTTCCCCTACTCCCCTAGGTCATGCATTCTGCCATAACTGTCCTGCATCTTTCTCTCAGTCTTTTTTTGTGTGTTTAGGAATTTACATTTTCCTCCATTAATTTTATATTAGTCTAAAATATGGATACATACTCTCCACCCATATACAGTAATTACAGAGTCTGAAAATAAGTGGTGGGTGGATTCTAGAGGCTCCTGTTTTTTATCAAAGGAGACTGAGGCAGGTGCAAGGAGGTACAAGGAAAGCACAAGTTCAAGGTGTCTCCCCCTTTCCCCTCTAGGTGAGCAGTTTTGAAAAGCTGAAGAGAAGCAGGTGGCTGACACCACATAGCATGGCTATTTGAGGGCGGCAGTCAGGAGAGACTTGAGGGCTAGGAAGGCCTTGGCTGGAGGCTCCCCTGTCTGCTACAGTACGAAAAGCGCTCCATGTGGCAGGATGCTCCTCCCTGGGGGTCAAGGTGGGGGTGAGACAGCACACAGGGCTCCTGTAGAAGGGGTTTAAACCCAGGTACACATGCAGGGACCTTGATGACACACCTCACAAAGGGACCCTGAACAGAACCTTGACTCCAAATGTTTCCTGTCTTTGGCCCAGAAGTCACATGTCCCTGTAGATTTGAAAAGTTCATTAGCAGCCCATGTGACCAGGTCATAAGAGCAATCTCTGGCAGCATCCACGGCCCAGTGGTCCATGTACAGGTGGGCTCTAACATGCCACTAGGGCCTCAATCAAATCCCCTGATGGCATGTTAGAATGTACTGAGGGGTAAGTACATCCCTATAAGGCTTCAGATCTGAAATATTCTCCAAAAGCTCACATGTGGAAGGCTGGTCCCCAGTGCAGCAGTGTTCAAAGGTAAGCTTTGGGAAAATGGCCAGATCACAAGGACGCTACTTGTTCCTGACCCCCACCCTCAAGTGAGCAGTGTTCTTCGCCACACACACACCCCCGCCACCATGGTATTCTGCCTGATCATAGGCCTGGAAGCAACAGGGCCACTCGTGGAGTGAAGCTAGAAGCCAAAACATACCTTTCATTCCTTAGGTTAAATTCTCTCAGGTACTATAGCTACCGAAAGCTAAGTGCCCAGGGCTGCATCTTCAAGTTCCTCTGTGACCACACTCCTTCTCATCACTGGCCAAGAGCAAAGTTCCAACTGGGGCCTTATCTGGGTCCCCTCTGGATTGTGCTGGACATGCTCGTTACATACTTCATCTGTAAAGTAGCCATGAGAACTCTTACCCACAGAGAAGGTGACCAGTTCGTGTGGGTTCTATGTCACCTGCTGAATGGACAGGCAGGACAAGTGACCACTTTGCCACTAGGCTGTTAAAGTCAGGAACCAAGCTGGGAGTGGTGGCGCACTCCTTTGATCACAGCACTCAGGAGGCAGAGGCAGGCCTTTGTGAGTTCAAGGCCAGCCTGATCTGCATAGTAAGTTCCAGGACAGCTGGGACTAAAGGGAGACCCTGTCTCAAAAGGACAAAAAAAAGGTCAGGAATCAACAAGAGGTACAGGGGGAGCCCCTGGTCTTTAGCCCCAGAGAGGAAACACTCTGGTAGCCGATGCTCTCCACAGCTAACTGAGCCCTGACTTGTTCTGAGCTCTGCACAATGGAGCTCCCTAATTCCCAGACTATACACTGAGATGCTATCGGTCCATTTCAGATAACCAAGGAGAAGCAAAAGAAGATGAAGTAACTTGCCACAAATCACAGGATCTAATCAAGGGCAGAAACTAAGCCTGTTTTGCTGTCACCAGCTCTGAGCCCAGGGCAGGATCTGCTATCAGCACAGTTGCTTGGTGGAAGCAGTTTATGGATGCCAGGATGAATTCAGATCTCAATAGGTCCTCTGCCTCATGTGCTGCTCCCAGTCTATAATCTTCTCATCTTGCCCACCATGTGGTCTGAAATCCCACAAGTACCCTGAACCCTCCCATGAAACTTCTGGATCCGAGAGTGGCCTGATGAATGCAGAACTCCCAGGAAACCTAAGCCCACACAGCTACTCAGCAGCGCAGTCGACAGGACAGGCATTTCTGATGGAGGGAAAGGAAGTGTGAGAGTCAGTGAGCAGATCCAGGCGGTGGATCCGAGGAGAAAGGCACTGGGCAACCTTGAAGGACTGGGAGGCTCCAAGGACCAGCAGGGCCGGGAGGATGTCAGGGACAGTGAGGGACTGTGGGAGGGGCGGCAGGGCCTGGGCCTGCGACAGCCATAGACAAAGCCAGCCTGGACAAGGTATGTAAAGAAAAACCCCAAGTTCCCAGCAAAGAACCTCTTTGGACCTCTATTCAGACTGGAAAAGCCTGGGGATCTGGTCCGGGCTTGGGACCAGAAGAGGACATAAAGCAAGGGAGCTTGGGAGCTGAGGGGCATGTGCTTCAGTGTCCACACTTGGACTCATGGGTCTTCTCACCCATGACTTGACATCAATCACATTGCCTGCCTCCCTTTCTCCCAGATATGTGGTCTATTAGAGGCGGAAATCCACGAACCTATAGCAGGCATCTCTGAGGATACTAGGTTAGGACATGCTGTCCCAGCCCCCACAATTCAGAAGAACCCCTCTATTTTCATGTCCCCAATTTACTGAACCTCCAAGCAAAAGAGAAAGTGTTAAGCTACCTGGCCAGGAAGAAACACTTCCAACACCTGATACAGCATGGATGAATGTTGAGGGCATTACGCTGAAAGAAATAAGCCAGACATTGAGAGTTTTATTTAGAATCTTACAGGATTCCCCCTCTATGAGGGGCCTGGAGTAGAAAATCCACAAAAATAAATAATAAATAAATAAATAAATAAATAAATAAATAAATATATAAAGCTTGCCAGGGCTGAGGGGAAAGATAGTGACTTGGTATTTAATAGATAGACTTTTAGTTTAGGGAGGTGAGTTCTGGACATGGATTGTGAGAAGGCTGTACAACCCTGATAAATGTACTCAATGCCACTAATTGTGGTACTTAAAATGTGAAATATTGTACATTCTATTTATTTTACCACAATAAGTTAATTCAAATGATTTTAAAGGAGTAGAAGTCATCTGGCTGGTACCCAAGTCTCCGAGTGACCTCTGCAGACTTCCCGTGGCCGCAGCTCTTGTTTGCAAGGTCTCTCCTTGATGGGGAGGGGAGGTGGGGAAAGGGTAAGAAGAATGGCCTGGCCCAGCTGCACTCCGACCGCAGGAAGAAAAGAACACCGGGAGCAATTAGAAACATGAGGGGGCTGAGCTTACCATGGGAACTGCAGCACGGGGTGCCACGTAGCCCCTTTTGTGGGAGCTGCCGTCCATCTGCTCCTGGGAAAGCAGGCAGCAGCCAGGAGGGCTCAGGGACACGGGCAGGGGCTGGGGGCACAGGCAGGGGCTGGGAGCCCAGTGAGCCCCAGCTCCGCGCCCTCAGGCACTGAGCCACTCTGAGCTCAGCATCCCTGTGTGTGATGCAGATAACAGCTTTCTCCCTCAGAGATCCTTGAAGATCTGAATTCCAGGAAGAGTTGGGAGGGGCCACACCTACCTGTACATGCCAGTAGTGTACTGTCTGTCCTCAGAGCCCAGGGAGCATAGCTGGGAGACTCAGCCCTCATCGTGGAGTGGCCAGAGTTTTTTATGCCCTCTAGGCTGGCACTGTCTTTCTCATTGCCACATCACTTTCAACAGGATCATCTGTGGCCAGAGGCCCCACAGCAGAGGGCTCACTCCCTGGTATGCGCCTAACTCCATCAACCCTTCTGCCCCAGGACATGGCACACTGGAGCTCAGGAGAAAGCCCACTACGCACTGGGCCCTCTATCCTAGTCTCTTAACCCCTCTCAGGCCTCACTGTCCTCATGTGGTTGGAGGGTCAGTGGTCAGTCACCTTCCTGGAACTTTGGAGATGAAAGCAGAAACAGAAACTGGCAAGTGCAGTGGCCATGTAAGGGCAACTGCCAAGCTGGAAGCCCTGAGGTCCTGCGAGGCCCTTGGAGGAGAAGACAACTGCCCAGAGACTTTGTAACCAGGCCAGGAGGCCTGGTGTGTGGAACAAGGAAGAGAGAGCCCTCTACCCACTTGTCACAATTGGTATTTACCTACCCTTTTCATCCTACACACACAAACATTCTCTCTCTCTCTCTCTCTCTCTCTCTCTCTCTCTCTCTCACACACACACACACACACACACACACACACACACACCTCCAAGGACCCAGGAGGGTCCCCTTTACAGCTAGTGGTGGTACCATCAGGAGGCCATGAGGAAAGAAGGGAGAAGTAGAGGGGTGCAGTAGTGAGCTCCTCTTTTTGTTTTGAGACAGGGTCTCCCTGTAGCAACAGCTGGCCTGGAACTCACTCTGGAGACCAAGCTGGCCTCAATTTCACAGAAATCCACCACATCCAGCTCCTCTTTGCTGTACCCTGGTGGCTTCCTGGACTCCACACAGTCTTTACAAAAGAGCACTACAATGTAGTCAGAAAAATGGAAACACAGATTTGTGTCTCTCCAAATAGTCAAGACTTAACAGTGGGAACAAAACAGCCAGACAATGGAAAATCTTTGTTTCCACAGCTAAGCAGGAAGTGTGTCCACTCCCTCCCCTTACTCCCACCCCCAAATCTTAACAGGAGATACCTCAGACTAGCCCTTCTTAAGGTCCTACCTGGGCTTGGAACCCACACATCTGCTTGTTTCCATGGCAACGTGGGTTTGGTTCTACGAATAGTGGACCTCTCTTCTAGGCCTTCAGTAAACTGAAGGAAGCTCGGAATGAGCCTAGTAAGGTGGCCTCACGTGGAGGTAACAGGTAACAAGGGTGTCCTTTACATCACAGAGCACTGCTTTCCGTCTTTACTGTGCACATTATCCCTTTGGGTCCCTGCATGGAGTCTGGGGTGTGACGGCAAGTTTACTGCTCCCAGATGAGGGATGAAGGAGCCCAGGCAGGACAGAGTGGAATGAAGCTTAAGGATGCAGTGAGAGGACGGTGGTGTCGTCCACATTTTTGATGGGCACTGTCCACAAACCCATGCTGGCACCCCATCAGTGCCTTCTGAAGAGCCCCACGTGAGGTTGCAGGTGCCTCTGAGTGGACACTGCTGAGGCATGCTGCATCATGTTGTATCATGCTGTATCATGCTGTATCATGCTGTATCATGGCTGTTGATGAACTATCCAGCAACCCCAGCCTCCAGCACTGCCATCAGGTGCACTTCTGCGTGTTCACAATTCCCCTGGTCTACCTAAAGAAGCCTCTCTTTAAGACACTTTCCAGCACGACCCATTCAGGGGCTCTGTATTCCACTCTCACAATCACCCATGGTCAAATCTAGTTTGCCATGAGTCAGTTTACAACGCACAGCTGCTGGACAAGCCGTGTTCATCAACACTGAACGCATGGGTGGCACACCCTTCTGTAGAAGCCAAGTGTGGGGCAAGGATGCTCAAAAGACACAGGGCCCGTCTGCCCCTTCCCCACTATGACTCTACCCAGCCAACAGCTTCTCCAATCCTTGGCTCCTCATCTGTACCCCTAGAAAACAAACTTTATTAGAAGCTAGGGCAGAACTTTCAAATAAACACCAACACTTCTTGGAAGAGTCACCAGACCATGATTTCATCTTTCCGGTCCCATATAAGTAAACTAACCCTGCTGTCTTCTAAGTACCAGATACTAGATAGGGGCTATGCCTATATTGTCATCCAACCCTTCTGAAAACTGTTTAAACCCTCTTTTTTTTGTCTTTTTGAGACAGGGTCTCCCTTTAGTCCCAGCTGGCCTGGAGCTCACTACGTAGATTAGGCTGGCCTTGAACTCACAGAGATCTGCCTGCCTCTGCCTCCCAAGTGCTAAGATTAAAGGCGTGTGCCACCACGCCCGGCAAAACCCTCTTTTTGTTGGACATCTGTAAAATATCTGACTTCTTCCAACTTCTCCCTTAACCAGAGAACATTGCTGAGTCATATTTACGTAAATGAGGATCTGGCAAGGGCATGTGTCATCCTCAGACAGTTTCATGGTCAGATTCCCACACCCACACTAGACCCAGCTGTGTTACGGTTCCCACTCACGGCTCTCCACTCCCACCCCTAACTACAGGGCCCTCTTGTTCGCCATGGACTGACAAGGTTCAACCCTCCTTCGTTGGCCTCTCCTCCCCAGAGTACCTAATTCCTCCTAGTCCCCCAGAGCCCACACTGACCCTTTACCCATGAGCTCCACGGTTCTCTGGGCCGACCCTCTTCCATATGTGAGCTTCTATCACATCACAACATCACAACTGTCCCTCGGGCCTTGCCACCTAAAGAATGATGCAGAGAATAACGGATTCTTTTTTTTTAGGGCTGACGTGGGGCATGGACTTGTGACATTTTCTACCACTTGTGGAATGTCCGAGCTCAGAGATGGGGAAGGGGTAGAGAAAAAAAGACCGCAGCCTGGGGCCAGATGTTGAGTGTAAACCCAAACAGAGAAAGAACAGAAAAAGCATCCAGGGAGCATCTTTCCTAACCTCCATTCTTCATCCTCCTGGGCTCACAGAACTAGGGCTGTGAAGACCTGGTCCAGGGGATGCCCTCTGAACACTGGACTCCTTCATTCAAGTTTGGTTCCACTCTGTAATAGTTGTTTTATCTTGGACAAGATAATTAGCCATTCCTTGGTTTTCTTCTCTGTCAAATGGTATCTCCCTGCTTTCTCCATGGGGGTTACTACAAGAAAAGCATGTAAAGTTTCAAGTATAAGACCAGGCTGGTCCATTACAGTCTGACTATTATTATTATTATTGTTATTATTGTTATTATTATTATTATTATTATTTCTATCAGCAGGAAAGTAAGAACCCAGGTAGATGATGCTGGAAAGGGATGCTCCAGGGAGGGGAACAGGAGCCACAGGCCTTTTACAGTTCCTTCCCCTTAAGGGTGGCCTAACAGCAAGCTTCCCTGTTTCCAAAGGCCATGTCAAAACTGCATCCAAATCCAGAATATGAGTAAACACCCGTTTCTATGCACCTCTCCCTGGGATGGATTGCTATGTCAGTTTGTAGCAGAGGGGCCCAAAGGCACACCAAAGGGTGCTAAGTCTGTCCTGATACCAACAGGAAGAAAACAAGCACAGGTTCCACAGCCTCTCGAAATGCACGTGAGAAGTTTGACTTCATCCACTGGGAACAGAAGTGCTGGGAGGAAAGCTGAACAGAACCAAGTGGGGCTGGGTACAAACTCCGCCCACCTAAACACGCTAGGCCAGCTAGCTAGAAAGGCCAACTGTCTGATTGAGTTGTGCTCTGGTTAGAGGGGGAGGGGAACCCCACTCTGCACACCTAAAGAAACACCTTACCAGCCACCTTATGAGACACCTGTCACCTCTCCTGGCACTCATAACGGGCATTCAGACACTCCCAGAGGCTTCCCTGTCACTCCCTTCCACAGGCTGCTTACTCCCGGTCCTGTCCTTATGCCAGTAGTGTTATGGGCCCATGCACATGTACACGCACGTGCACACACACACACCAGGTTTCTGGAACCCCCTCTTCTCAGCCTCATCCTCCTGGCTTCTGCATCAAGGCAGCCTCTGACCCAATCCAGCCTCCAGGGACATCACCGTCATGTGTGACTCTCTAGTTACAGGTATCTGTAAACTACATGATGGTTCTACATACAATTGTTAAATATATTTTCTAGTTTTCCACAGAGCATCCACACAGAGAGAAAAACTTAAAATTTTTAGTCACAGAAGCCTTGGGTTTGAATCTGAGCATTCTGGTTCCATGCTATAAGTGTAGCCATCACACAAAGCCCTCAGTACCTCACAACTAGACTGTGATACACATAGCAACTGCTTCCTAATCCTCTACAACTGCATGAGACTCGTCTCCATAGAGTTGGCCTGTAAAAGAAGAACTGCACTCACTGCCTTAGGACTGTTCAGTTGGCTTCTCCTGTATGCCCAGTGGGACCACAGACAAAGCCCAGGCCAGGTTTTGAGGAAGGTGGCTCATAAAGCTGGGAGAACTCATGGGCATCTTCCTCCTCCTGTGTCCTATGACCAGTCCTTGACCTGGGAAATTTAAGTGTCCACTCAATGACATGAGCATTTAGGTAGTGACAGGAGCACAGGATAAGAGCAGAGATGAAGGGAAATGGAAGAGGTGCATGTTGTATGAAGCATATTTTATGCTCTATTTGGGTCCCTGCATCCTGAGTCAATCTCAGCCAACAGAGGTACATAGGCCCAATATACTTTTTAGGGTGAACTCACTTAGTAAATCTCTAATAGACTTAGCCAGGGGAGAATCACTCTACTCAAGAACACAGGTTCTAGATATCCAAGGAAGCAGACAAGGTCTAGTAGCTCACCACCATCAGCATACATCAGAATAACCAGGTAGGTTCCTAAGTGTAACTCTAGAGATTCTAATTCAGTAGCTCTAGCTCTGAGAAGAGGCTGAGGAATCTACCCATTTAACAAACTGTAGCTCTGGCTGTCCTAGAACTCGCTTTAGACCGGGCTGGACTTGGACTCACAAAGATCTGCCTGCCTCTGCCTCCCAAGTGCTAGGACTAAAGGCGTGCGCCACCACACTTGGTTTAAATGGGATTCTTAGGAATGAGCCTCCAACGTCACATCCAAGGGCCTAGGATATGGTCTTAACTACAGCACAAAGTGGGAAGCTGCCGCTGGGAGCCTACACCAGTTTGGTAGAGTCCGTTTCCAAGGGTTATACAAATTTGATATGATAGTCTCCGTGTCAGTTTCATACAAGGTAAGTTCAAGGCCCATTAAACAATGTGATTATGAAGTTTTCAGGAATGGGCCCAATAAAGCCATCAACCATTCAATACCCAATTGTCCCAGCAAGACTTCAGCACAGACAAGCAGAACTGGAGCTGGTATCTTCTAAGTGAATCCCACTGCCTTCCATATCATTGTTATGGACGAACTGTCCCCCACAACCCATGCTGAGCATTAATGTATTCCTCTGATTCACACTCAGATCCCAGAGTCTCTAGATTGTTGGATTTTAAGGCAAATGGAAACCCTATAGGTTATCTGGCCTACTGAACATCTCAAAGCAGATAATGGGAGCCAGTTATAGAAGAAGCAGGATTGAGCTCATTGAATACAGGCATAAATATCCCAAAAGGCCCTTGGCATATGTAACTTGTAAGAAGAGATCCTCTGTCCCCCAGCAGACAGGCAGCCCAATAGGAGCCTTTCATCCTGTCAGCCTGTATCTTCCTGTTTTTTCTTTATAAGGATCACAATGTTTTGCTTGGTCACTTATTTCCTTTTTCTTGGAAGTTAAGTATACGATGAATTTCCTCTTGGTGTGAATCCCAGAAGTTCTACAGGAGGACTGGGCCCTAAGCCAGTGCTAGAAACCCTTGTTTTTCCAGCAGGACCCGGAGACCTTTTGGAAGACTTCATTCTTCCCTCTCTGAGTTGGCTGTACTTGCTGATGCTTCCCTAGTCCAGCACCCGATTTAGAGGACACACTCTATACGAGTGTGAGTGAACAGAGGAACGCACCAGCTCAGAATCAGAAGGACAGAGAAAGGGTTCAAGGCAAGACTACACCAAAGTCGTTCCAGAAAGCTACCCCTTTCCCAGGTTAGAAACCCTACTATTCCCCCATTTAACCGCCGCTGAGCTGCAAGGGAGCTCTGGAGCACCCCTGGGTGGCACTGCTGGGCTCTCCTATGACTAAAAAAAAAAAGCAAACCAGTGAACAACTTTTCTGACCTCTCACCAAGCTCTGCAGAGCTCACCATAAAATGAACTTTGATGCCTGAGGGGACAACTGGAACGAGCAGGAAGTCCTCAGCTGGGGCCGAGCTGGACTTATCCAGTCAAGAGAGGTGGCATCATCAGCCTGACCTTCAGGCCTATGTCTGTGCCGCACGGTTCTCGCTTAGTTAGACCCCAGTTGTTCTGATCCACATTCATTCACAAGAAGTGACCTTTCTTTCACATGATTTAAATCCCTCAGGATGACCTCCGAGTGCTCCCACCATCTTGTGGTCAGGCCTGCCCTCGGCCACACTCTCCATTCCCAGGTGAATCAGTCAGAACACAAGTTACTGAATGTGGATGTGGAAAGTCAGAGATAGATGAGCTGTCCAAGGCCCCCAGATGAAGGGTACACCAGCCAGATCTCCAACCTCAGGCCCTTCGTGTGTTAAGAGCCAGCATTCTTGTGAGGAATTATACACATCTATTACTTAGCAGGTTCTTCCAGTGAAAGACATGGGTTATCCCCGAACAGAACCCCTGGACCCTTGGCTTTGTATGACCCCGAGTATGGAGTCTGAGTGGCAGCCTGACAGAGGACTGAGGAGCCGACTGGGAAGGCTTAAGGCCTGACTGTTCCTCCTTCTGCAATCTTCCTCCCCTACCAGGCCTGGTTCCCAAGAGCAACTCCACTCCCCTGTGTTCAACAAGAAGACAGAAAGCTGCTGGGGAGACTGTGACAGAAGCAGGGAAAGGCGACACAGTAGGAACTTTAGCCAAACCAGAGATCAGAGATCATTAGAAGCAAAAAGAGTCCCAACTCACCCACTGGACTCCTGCCACAGAGGAAGAACAGGGACCAGCCAGCCTAGATGGGGCTCGGCCAGGACTAGAAAGCCCAGCTCTCCTAGGCTGGATGGGTCAGAATTCTCTACCGTCCTGAAGTTCTGGGAAGCTGGCCTATCAGGTGGCCCCTTGTGAGGCCTCAGGCCTCAGTACAGAAAGGATTGGGAAGAATAGACCCGATTTTCCTCAGATTTCTGTGTTCTCGGGCACAGTGTGGTCCTCGGGAAGGGCCACCCACAATCAGCCTGCAAGGACAGATTGTCAGAGGGGCACTAAGGGCAGAGATAGCCCAACCCTGTAAAGTCACCAAAGGAGATGTCATGTGCCCCAAACCTCTCATTTGGCTACCTTCACAGAAAAAATAATCCAATTATAATCTAGGCATCAAGCAATATGTACAGGGGATTCTCACAATCAGAGGGGGGAGATGGCCTGAGTCCCATGCCCCAGTAGTCAACATTACCCAGGAATGATGGCATCATCAAGGGTCCTCTGGGGACCCTCATAAAATGAGTCCCTCTCCAACTGCTCTAGAGTGTAATTTGTCTTTGAACTCCCGATTTGACCTTTTACCACACCAAATCCAAACATCTTTAAGGCTATCAACTGTTACGGATTTTTGACCCAAGCAAACCTGTGGTTGGGAAATGTAAAATGTCCCAGATCTTTTGTACCTAAAGAAGAGGTTAGGGGCAAAGCCTTGTCCTCAGGCTATCTAGAAAGTGACCGCAGAGGTCAGCCCCCACAACTTCACAAGACCTATTTGATTCTGTTGATAAAGTCTGGGGTGACCCAGGCCAATGAGAGCTGCTCCTTGTCCCAGAAGAGCTTACAGTCAGGCTGGGAAATAGGCCATTTCAACTCCAGTGAGGAGTCTTGGCTCCTTGTCCAGCTCAAGTCCTCTGCAGGAAGGGTGCAGCAACCTGACCGCCCTCTGTCCTCACACCTTACCCCTGCACCAAGAGCAGACCTCGGTACACAGGATGGAGGTGTGCAAAAACAAATCAGGGACCAGATCACAGGCTGAGCCCTGACTCGTGGTTCCTCAAGTGAAGAAAAGATGGAGACCCAACAGAGGCCACTGCCGGGGGCATCTTCCGCTGGTATCTAGAGTGCAGGGCAGGGTGTCAATACTTTTTTTTTTTTTTTTGGTCTTTTTCAAGACAGGGTCTCCCTGTAGCCCCAGCTGTCCTGGAACTCACTCTGTAGACCAGGCTGGCCTTGAACTCACAAAGATCCGCCTGCCTCTGCCTCCCAAGTGCTAGGATTAAAGGCGTGTGCCACCACGCCCGGCATGTCAATACTTTCAATACATTCTATGGGGCAGATGACTGGGCCTTGGCTTCTACAGGCAAAGGGAGTAGAAGAGGGTCAGTGTTCGCGTTCAGAACTGTGACCAAAACTCAAGAGAGGGACACCCATAGCGGCCAGCACGGCAAAGTCACGTCCGTTCGAACTCTGCTGGCTTACACTGAATTGTAATTACCACTTCTTTTGTCCATACGTCTATACTGTCTACTGTGTGCCTGCACTGGATTGGGCACTGGGGAAAGGCCGTGAGAAATGAAGCACTGTGCCCTTACGAGCACCCGCCCTGGTGGCAAGCAAGGCTTATATGACTGTAACCCATTCTAAAAGTGTGGGAAATTTTCCATGGATTTCCACACAGACAGAGGCTTGCCCTCTGACACTATCCTGTCCTATGATCCTCCCCTTTTGGGACTCAGTCTCCCTATCTGCAAAAAGGAAGTGCTGAGTAAACACACCTCTGTAGCCATTTTGACCCAAGAATAATTGGCTTCTGTAATGTGCAGAAAAGGACCAGAGAGGATGGTAGTAAGGAACACACCTTGAGAGAACTTTGAAGATAGGACAATGGGGTTGCAGTTGATATAGATATTGAACTTGACTGATCCAGGCTTCCCAAGTTTCACTGACAAAGACTGAGCTACTCTATATCTATAAATGGCAGAGATTTGAGGCTTTCCTTAGTCCAAGAAAAGAGACTTAAGTGAGCCAGCTATTTGAGTGGCTTCTATGCTGCCCTTCAGGGTTACCAAGAACATTAAACTCTGAGGTCACAAGAAGAGCCAGTATGGAATCCCAGGATTTGCTAAGGAGGAGCAGCCAGAGCTCTACACTGCTCTGTCCCTACTCACCCACCCACCAACTCCCTTATGCTAAGCTTCTCTGGAGTATCCTGGGAACTCTCCTAACTGACGCTAAGCCAGGAAACCCTGCAGAAAGAAAGAAAGAAAGAAAGAAAGAAAGAAAGAAAGAAAGAAAGAAAGAAAGAAAGAAAGAAAGAAAGAAAGAAAGAAAGAAAGAAAGAAAGAAAGAAAGAATCTTACAAGGAAAACTGGCTTCCCTAAGATTCATCCCCAGGGCCTGCTGGACTCAGCCATGATCTGATAAACAGAAGCTAGTGCCTGCCCGTGACCTGTTTCCCCACCTTGAACTTGCCCCAAAGTCAAACCTGGGGCCCCCCATGACACTCCTCCCATGAGCAGATCTGGCATGACAGGGTGCTGTTAGCAAGCCAACCATAGCCAAATTCCAGCTCCATTTTGCCTGCAATCTGCAAATGCCTCTGAAATCCTTCAGGGACATAAATGAGCTATTCTCTTCAATGCTGCTCTATTTCTAATTTCTTTAAGTGGGGAAACGGGGCATGAAGTAGATAATAGGATCATGGAAATTTGAGCTAGAAGATCTTCGAGAGCATATCCCCCAACCCCCTCCCATGTTAGTAGTGAACTCTAAGGTCTAGGAAATGGTGGAGACTCTGTCACCAGGGAGCATACAGACAACAGAGGACTCGGGGCCTGGTCCCCTCTTGAGCAGGAGGTGACCCTGGCCCTGTGGAAAATAGGCTCGTCTACAGAGAGCTGGCTTGCTTCACCCTCATTCTATGACCATGTATGTTTAATGAAAATATTGAAAACAGTATTAACATATCAAAGGAGCTGAAATGGAAGAATGACTATCTTTGGAAAGGTCCAGAGGAAACCGCAGAGGGCACCTGGGCACAGGGTAGCAGGAAGCCTTGCTTATGCAAAGTACCTGTCCCTAGGATATTGCACTGTATGGTTATAACTTCTAATCAGATCCTTTTTATTTTATGTGTATGAGTGTATTACCTGCATGTAAGTGCTGTACAATACCTGTGGTGGTCAGAAGGTGTTGGATCCCCCGAAACTGGAATTATGCATGGTTCTTAGCCACTGTGTGGGTGCTGGGAACCAAACCCAGGTCATCTGCAAGAGCAATCAGTGCTCTTCACCACTGATCCATCTCTCCAAGCCCCTCCCAATCAGATCTTAATGTGCATATACAACATATGCATGTACATACATATACAATGATCTCTATAACATTATAAATGTAAGTAGCTAATACATTTTTTGTTGTTGTTCTTTAGAAGACCAAGTTCCATAGGGTCTGAATTGAAATTTCCCTGTAGAGAACATGACTGAGAGACATTCGAACATGTGGAGCTAGGAGTGTCAGGGTGTGAGCTCTAGAAGCCCATTGGAATGCAGAGACACCTAAGATCCATGTTGCCCAAGAACCGGTTCTACCAGGCTAGCCTTTGGCTATGCTGAAGCAGGCCACCACCAATTACTCAGGAATCTTCCACCTTGCCCTTCGGAAGCCAGATTCCAGATTCCTGCAAAGTGTGCTACCCAACCTACCCTCACTGAATCCCACTCCCACCTTCTCCCTTAAATTCCCAAGCCAGACGCCATTCTGTGCTTGGCTCTATCTTTCCCCTGAGCCTAGCCCCGACTACCCTGAATTAAACTTTGCTCCGAAGAACTTGGACCTTGTGGCCTTTCATTCCAGGGGGAGCGTGCTATAACCTTACAAGGAGAAGCCCTGTTCAGAGCACCCAGATTTCCTAAGGACACAGGGAAGCCAATACCTTTTCCAGAGATCAGGGACAACGGGACATGGGGGGAGGGGGTACGAAGGCCTCACACTGCATCAGGGAAAATATACTTACACCTGACCTCTGACACCAGTTAGAACTTGGGCAAGTCAGCCCTCTTCTGAACCATGTCCCATTCATTCTGCTGCTCGCCGAGGTTTAATCCAGATGTAGGAAATCCCCTTAAAAAGTGACACCAAGGACATCTGCTATGGAGATAAGCCCTTCCTCCTTCATAGCTCTGCCTTCCGAAGGGTCCCCAAGGCTGGATAGTAGGATAGTGATGGACCCCTACAGAACAACTCTTCCTGCCACTCTTGAGCAGAATCACACCTGCTTTTTATAGGCCCAGGAGTGTCAGAGGGCAGAAGCCTGTGGGATGCAGTAGCGAGCCAGGGCTGGGGAGGAGGGCAACTCCTGTCCCCAGGGATACTGACAGCGTTCCTAATACAGGGTCTTGGTGCTGCCTGGTACTTCACACACACACACACACACACACACACACACACACACACACACAAGGGGAGGGCGAGAAGAGGAGGGGTGAGCTAGAAAACTTAGATTGCCATGCAATTTCCTTTCAGAAAAGGCCACAAGCCATGTGGGTCTCAAGGGTTTCCAGATGAGAGGCTCCAGGTTCCAATTGCATTTCCTTAGGAAACCCAGGTTCCTGGCATTGCCCATAGACATAAGAATGTTGCTTTCCAGCTGGGCTGACCTCTGGCTTATTCCCCTGCACAGACCATCCTCTGTGGCTGGTAGTCGCAAACACCTCAGTCCTGTTCTTATCCTAGCAGCAGAAGAACCCCTAACACCCTTAACACCCTCAGTAAAGAATGCAGTGACCATGGAGGAGTCTAGCCTTATGTGATCCACTGTAGTGAGTGGAAGGTCCTTAATCAGGCCAGCACATGGACTCTTAATTTTCTCATACTATTCTGGACCTAGAGCACCCTTCATCAACTGAAATACTAAATAGCTGACTATAATAAAGGCCAGGATTCCCCAACACACTTATTCTCCTCCTTCAATAGTAACAGAATCTCTTCTTTGCTGGCACATAAATATTTGGAGTAGAGATAATTTCCCTTGCAGCTAACTTTGAAACCTGTCTGTTACAGTTTAGGGGAAATGGTATCTGCAATTTCTAAAAAGTGTCTTATTTCTGAAGGCAGCCCCTTGCCTTCATCCCTTGAATTTGCTGGAGACTATACAGACCCAACAACTGGAGCTTTAGCAACCATCTTGGCCCATGAGTGTCTCTGGGAATGGAAGTCATGATGCCCTCCCAGAGTGGCCCATACTTCCCCTCTGTAGAGTCCTCAGTGTATAAACCCCTTACCCAAGCAAGACTCACCTTTCCCAGCAGACTGACCATAGCCCATGTAGACAGGAAGCAATCAGCCTTGTCCACCTTGAGTCCATGAGACCAGCTTTGTCCACCATGAGTCCCTGGGCCCAGACATCACACTGGAATTGCTGGGGCGGAGCTCAGATGGTAGCACTCAGTTGAACTGCACAACCTTTGTTTCTCACAGTTGTTGGCTTTTTCTCTCATGTAAACCCTGGATTGATCTTCCTAGTTCCACTTTACAGAGTAAAACTGAGGCCCAGGAAGGAGAAAGGACTTGCCCAAGACTGTTAACAGGCCTGGAGCTCATTCTCCTGACCCAAAGCAGGTTGGATGCAGGGGTAGGGCATTGGAGCTATACAGGAACAAGAAGAGGGAGTGGGTGACTGATGTGAGCCTCTCAGTCTGCTGTGGTCTTTAAATCAAATGCTGAGTGGTGTGAGCATGCTCTGAGCAGCCCCTTCTATAGGGCCCAGCGGTGTAGTAATGAAAGTGTGTCATTCAGCCAGGTTTCTCCCCAAGTATGTGAAAAGGGAAAGAGCGGGAAGAAAAGATGGTCAGTACAGGAACAAGGAATGAAAAAAGACGGTCCTGGGAAAATGTCGTCACACACACACACACACACACACACACACACACACACACACACGAGTATGATGCTTCCTGCAGGCGAGAAGCAAATGGGTGGCCTACAGGACGTGCTGTGGCTTCCTAAGTGCTGTGCTCTCGTTTTCCTGGCCTCACAGTTGTAGAAAGCAGCTCTGAGATCTGCGGTCTACTCCAAGCAGCGTGTGAACTTCCTGCATTCCTAACTCAAGCGTCTCATTCATTCACACTCACTCTGTGGACCTTACTCCCCAAGTTACTGAGCCCTCCAAAACTAAGGATGTTCCCATTCCTCGGACCCATGCCTCCTCCTGGGCTCCACCATCTTCACAGGCCGCCCATCCTGAGTCCGCATGAGTCATCTGAGTTGTGGGTTGAGTTGTGTTGAAATCCTAGCCCCAAACTTGTGATTGGGAATTTGTTTGGAAATAGTCTTTGCAGATGCAATCAGTTAAGATGACATCAGATTGATGAGTGTATTATTCAACTGTATGGAGACACTGAGACACAGAGAAAACATGATGTGACAGCAGGGGGAGATGTGTGCATAAGCCAAGGGATCCGAGGACTGTCAGCATCACCAGGTTGAGAGGCATTATGCTTGATGCCTTAAAAAGAAGCAGGACCTGCTGACCCCTTCTGGCCTCCAAGGCTAGGAAAGAATACATTTCTATTGTTGTGAGCCACATCTTATACCATTTTGTCACACAATGGCCACAGAAATCCAGTACTATCTTTGTCATGAATGATGTCTCCCTTTCCATCGGGAGGGGTCGTGTTTCTCCACATAACCCAGGCTCAGGCCCAGTGCCCTTCAGTGAGTAAACAAAGGGACTGGTGGCTTAACAGAGGATCCTGAGGCCTCCAGAGTACTTTCACGATCACCGGAATTCTGGAAAAGTCAGGAAATCTCATCCTGTGCAGCAGCACCTCCTCCTCCAGCACAGCCAAAACATTAAGTCGTCCTTACTAAAATGTGTTTGCTGCTCCCACAAGACCGTAGGCTCCACTGAAGTCCATGCTATGTATGTGTAGTACTGGGCTGGGTACTTAATAAATGAAGAATGCCAACAACTGTCACCTCTGGGAAAGAGGCTTAGGAGCCAACGGGAGGGAAAGGAAGCGGGAGACAAGTGTACTATTCAGAGATGAGTCTTCCATATTGCTATTTTTCCTATGTGCATTTCTTCTTTAATGATGAACTATTTCATTTTTAAATCCATACATGAAAAGATAGATTTCTCACTCAGAGATGTGGGGCCTGAGACATGAGAATTCATTAGGTTTCTGAGTTACCCTAATGCTAAGTGGGTATGAGAGCCATGAAGCCAGTGTTCCCTACCTGGCCCCAACACAGAGAGTTGCTGCCTTCCTCCAAGGTTTCTGTACCTCTGGAATCCCAGTTTTCCCTGAGTGTAAAGTCTGTAAACCATGATGGGATGTGACCAAGGATTAGACTTAAGGCAAGAAGTTAGAAGTATGAGAAGAGTCTGTGACAAGGACTTGGAGAAGGACCCCTGGAGCAGAAGGAGCCAAGGGTGACGGTGCGGATGTACAGTGTCCTCTCAGCCCTCTGTAGGTTGTGTCTTGGACTGGACTCATGGAGGCTTGATGGGATCTCAGGGTGAGCACAGCCATCCTTGTATTGTCCCCTCAGATTTCCAAGTCTAATAATGCTCAAGTCCCTGTATAAAGTAGCATAGTATTTACATATAACCCATTCACATCTTCTGGTGTGCCTAAAATCTCCTCTTAATTATTTACAAAAGTAATAAATGCAAATTTTGTGTAAATAGCTATCAAATTGTATTGTTCAGGTAGCAGTGACAAGAAATAAATCTGTTCATGATCAGTATAGAAAGAGTATTTTTTCCAAATCTTTTCCATCTGCAGAAGGTTGAATCCTTGGACACGGAACCAACAGATGCAGAAGGCTGAGTGTACTGTCTATGAAGTGTCCAGCCTGGAGACAGGAAGTGTCCACATCACATCACACTCCAGATGGGGCCCCAAGGCACAACACTGATGCCCAGTGGGCTCCATATTTCATTGCCTAAAACTTGAGGGCTCTGGTGAACACTGCAGCAGACTTTAAGACTCTTCCTGGGTGTTGAAAACAAGTACCTCTCTCCACCTTCTCATCAGGGTCACATCCTCCTTGCCCTATGCTATTTTATACCCTGTACATGTGACCTCTGATATGCCCTGTCTACTGTCTGCTGTCTGTCTTCCCCAGGAAAGAAAAGGCTCCATAAAGTTTGAGCTGTTCACTTCTGTGTCCCCAGCAGTAGACCATGCCTGGAATGAAGTGGGAGCTGCAGTCAATATTTGCAGAATATTGTGAATGAATGAAGAATGCGTGAATGGACATTCATGGGGCAATATCTTTTTAAGTGTGCTCATAGTTCCTGACAGAATAGAGCCCGTGGCAAACATTGTAGGGATAAACAAAAGCAAGACTAAGAAAAGAACAGTGGACACTTGGACCAGGGGCCAGCACTGGATGAAGTTCATCCTGGCCTTGGGCTAAAGGCCTTGGAAATTCTGACAGAGCCTGGCCCAGCACCTCTGTCACTTGGTCCCAAGTCTACCAGCCATGGAGACCTTCTATATCAGCATCGTCATCATCAATCATCATCATCATCATCGTCGTCGTCATCATTGTTGTTGTCCTTGTCACCATCGTCTAGGGTGACCACGTACCCAGTGTGGCAAGGTCAATGTAGACCTCTAGGTGCAGATGTCCTGCAGGTACAGTGAGATCATGCAAGGGTTGATCACGTGTACAGAGCTGGGTGTGTGAAAACTGAGCCCATGAGGAGTTAAGAAATGGAAGGAGATGGACTACGGGAACCTTGGGTTTTTCAAAACTTGGACATAGATACTTGCAAATTGGTTTTACCTGAATGTTACTTACATTCATTGCTTATGCTTAATAATTTGGCTCAATTCAAAAAAAATGTACCAATTACCTAATTGTATGGCAAACTGAGTAACGTCAATGTTATCTGAAAACAACTGTGCTATTATATTGTAGAATCCCTTAAAAAAATAAACAAATAAAAGAGAAAAAAAAAGAAAAGAAATGAAAGGAAAGCCAGGAGCCAAGGGAGAGCAGAGGCCTTTCAGACGTTTCAGGGTAATTGGACACCATGATGGTGGAGCAAGAGAAAGAGGTCAGCTTCCCTGAAGATCATCCCAGGACCTGGGAGATTGGTGTCTCCCGCTAGGCACAGGAAGGGGACTTGATGGCTAGTTTGTGGAGAGAAGGTTGAGGAAGTTTGTGCTTTTTCTAGAATACTAAATCTGAGGCTAGGTCTTCTCCAAGCCTTTTTAAGAGCAAGTATCATGTGATCCTTACCCGGGGCCACAGAGTAAAGCAGATGTGCATCCTTAGACGAGTTAAAAGTTCTCGACAATAACAAAAGAGAGCCAGGCTGGTCCTTAGAGGAACTCTAGTAACTTGGCCTCCTAAGTTTCTGCCTTCTGGTCCACTTTGACTTGCTCATCCCCCTGAGTCCTTGAGTCAAATTAAATATGTCGAAAACATAATGGATAGGAGTGACTACAGTTAACAAAGAAATCTAGATCTTAAAAATGACAAACCTGGCTGTAATATTTGTGTTTGACAAGTCTATGGATTTATTTGTGGTCTCCGTAGCTTTGTATATGGGTCCATTAAAAAAAAATGTCAAATGGCGGGGCTGGAGAGATGGCCTAGCGGTTAAGAGCGCCGACCGCTCTTACAGAGGACCCGGGTTCGATCCTCAGCACCCACATGGTGGCCGAGAACCATCCGAAACTCCAATTCCAGGAGAACTCCAGTTCCAGGGGAATCCGAGACCCTCTTCTGACCTCCGCGGCATTGCACGACACGGGTGCACAGACTTGCATGCAGACAGTACATTCATATACATACAGAAATAAATAAAAAATTAAAAAAAAAATGTCAAATGGCATCAACTCCATGAGGCCCTCCATTGCATGGTACACCATTTCTTTATGAACCAGTGACTTTTAGGGGGCATTTAAAATAAGGTACATGCTGGGTGTGGTGGTGCATGCCTTTAGTCCCAGCACTTAGGAGGCAGAGGTGGGCAGATCTCTGTGATTTCAAGGCCAGCCTGGTCTACATAGAGAGTTCCAGGCCAGCTGGGGCTACAGAGATACCCTGCTTCAAAAAGACCAATAATAATAATAATAATAATAATATAAGGTACATTATCATTTACAAAGCACAGTTCAATTTCTAAGATGTAAAATGTAAAAGTGTGTGTATTTTAATCATATGAATACAAGAGTGGTATTTTTTTTGAAAACTCTGAAGAGGACCACGTAGAGACCCAGAAGGTATGCTAACTGACATCAAGTCTCTCAGAAGGGTTTTTCCCATGAAGCCCCTAAGAACACTCCTTCTTGTCAATAGCACTGTTGGTTGGGGCAACTACAACCTGGTCATATGTCCTTCTGTGCTTCATACTTCAGTGTTACGATTTGCCTATGAAGTGCACCCTCAAAAAAGTCACATGTTAAAAAAAAAAGTCACATGTTGAAGGTTTGGGTCCCTGATGGTGCTGCTAGCTGGAGGATGCTAACTTCCCTGAGTTAACTCACTGATGAGATATGAGTGGGCTACTGGGAGGTAGGGCCTGGTCGAAGGAAGCAGGTCACTAGGGGCCTGTCTGTGAAGGTTAGGTCTTACCTTGGTCCCTTCTTGTTTCTCCTTCTGCTTCTACCCTGCCCTTCTGCCAGAATGTTCCACCTCACTGTGGCCCAGAAACAATGGAGCCAGCCACCAGGGACTAAAATTGTGAACCAAAATTAATATTCCTCCTTTAAGCTGTTTCTCAGGTATCTGTCACAGCAAAGAAAAAATCAACCCAACATAAAGAGGAGCCTCAACTTTATCACCTAAAAGTGAGTGTGGTTCCCAACAGTTTGCAATCTATATCTCCACCCTGATCCCAAGAAATGTGTTTGATTTTCCCCACACTTGCCCCCCAGCAGGACCAGTGAGCTATGGATCTGGCATATGAGCCCAGGCCTCCAATCCCTGTCCCTGCAAAGCTTCTACCCCAACACAGCCGCCCCTCCAGAGACTGCCCTCCTCCACAGCTGGTACCTCTACTGATGGTAGTAATATAGTTCTGAGCAGAAGGAAGGGAGAGAGGGTGGGAGTCAGGTGACTGAGACCCCTGCTCTTCTGGTTCAGGACAGAAAGCAGAGACTGGGTCTCCTGACTCTGTTGAGTGATCTTGGCCAAGTCCCCCACTCCTACAAAGTCAAGTCAGGGAGTAAGTTGTAGGTCAAATATCCCTAGGGCCTCTTCCAGGCTCCAAACCCTGAGAGATCTGTTTTGGTGGAGTGGCAGACAGAATGACCTGGGGCTCAACCAAGCCATCCCCCCCCAGAGGACCTGATACTTCAGCCCCACCCCCAAGTCTTGGGCCCATGGCTATGGGCTCTGGTGTCTGGTTAATGCTTCTAGAGAATAGTCTCGTTCCCTCAATGAAGTGAGAATCCAGACAGGAGTGTGGGGCGGTGAACATGGCCATCTAAGAGGCAGGAGTCCTGATTCTCTGCCTGCCAGCACCTGTGTCCTGGGCCAGTCACTCCAGTTCTCTGGCTCTGAGCTCCCCACCCCCCACCTGGCTTCCATCTGCAGATGAATGGGGGGTTAGGGAGCATGAACAAGCTAACATTTCCTGAGTGTCTACAACTCGCTAAAAAACAAAATAGATCCTATTTCATTCTCTCAACAACTTGGTAAGGAGGTTACAGGTCCCAGCTTGCACCTAAGAGCCAGACCCAGACCCATGGTCCACGCACTGTACTGGGGACTTCCTATGGACTCTCAAAGAATGTTCCAAACCCAAAGGGGATGTCACAGTTTTATTCCCATTCCACAGATAAGAAAACTGAGACACAACAGGCAGGTTTGATAGGGATGTAAATCACCAGACATGGGCTGGACATGTCATAATCACCATCTGACGTTTTGCTCTAACATTTTAGTATGTAATCTTGTGGACTACATGAGCTAGTCCCAAAACAATATGGCTTTGTAATGAAACGAGTGAATGCATCCAGTCCACACCATGCAATGGTTCTGCTCCAGTTTGAATGTTGGCTTCTCACTCCCTACCTTAAGGCTGTTTTTCCTGTGGGGGTGAAGTCACAGAGGGCATATCAGTACCACACATCTGTCTCTAAACTAAAAGGAGCAGTAGACACAGGACAATCCTTAACCAGCATCAATGCAAGGTCTTACGTGTAGGTCCTAATAACCAATGAGGAAGTCGTATTCCAGTATCTGCTCTCTCCTCCTGTGTTAACGAAACGCCTGTGTTTGGCTGGGCACTTAGCCTTCCAGAAATAAGGACTATGTGTCCCAGCCTCCTCTGCCAATAAAGACCGTAAATGATCTAGCTCTGGCCAATAGGAAGAGAGTGGGATGCAATGGCAACCTTGGGTTGAACACTTCCTTCCCTTTTCCTTCTTCCATCCTGCTCCTGGGAAAGTTGACCTGGGAAGAGCCATCTGGAACATGTACCTTGGAGACCATGGAGCAACAGGGGAGGAGGTGCCTGAGCCCTGGCACCAAGCACTGCCTGCCCAAGGCTCTGTGTTGTTCTGAGAGTATTGATATCCCTTACAGCTACCTTCATATTAAGTCTCTGTTACCAGAGCCAAACGTATAGCCCACCCAACATAGCAAGTGTTACCAGGTTTGGGGATTCTGGTTCACATGGATTAAGCTTGATAACAGAGTAATCAAGCATCGTATACAAATGAGTATAATTAACAAAACTGCATATTCCAAGGGAGGAAAGGAGTCAGATACTGGCTCCTTCCCTGATGGACTCTGACTGGCCCATCAAGGGGCCTCCTGGACGTATTCCTCAATAGAACCCTGCAAAGGCTTCAAGAGCCAATGATGATGAAGAAAAGGCCAAGGCCCAAGGCAGAGGACACAGAGCCACCATCCTCAGAGACAAGACAAGACTAGGTACTGCAGGGGAATAGCCAGGGGCAGGTTGTCAGCCATGGACCACTGACTTCTATCAGTGCCAAACTGATAGGACTGCAGTGACAGCCTGCCAGGCCACCAGGGAGAAAGATTCCTTTATGGTTGAAAGGTCCCAGAGAAAATCTGCCTATTCCTAGGAAACAACCTGCTCAGAAGTGTGGAGCACGAGGTCTTCTTTAACACGTCACAATATAAGAGACCCTATTCCAACACGTAGGTAGTTCGGCTGTCTGTGGAGGGACGCAATGTCCACGAGCAGCAGATCTGGGCTGAGTCCCTCTCCTCGGTTTTAGAAGAAGCGTGAACTTAGCATGAAACCCACCTTGGTTTCTAGACCCAGTAACTGGGTGCCACCTCTTGCAATGCCCCGTTGTCTTATCTTTTACTCAGGTGTACTGAAAAGCAACACAAAGATGGACATGAGAGGACAAGGTGATGTCTCCACAGCAACCAGTATGAAACCATGCTTTTCTCCTGCTGAGCAAAAAGTCGCTGGCAGATAGTGGGGGGGGATGACAGTGGGGGAGTAACTGGTGGGGGAGGAAACGGTCTTTGGAAGCTTCCCCACAGCACTCGAGGACCCACCTGCCTTGTACGTTCCCCACCAGGCCTTCCTCTTGTCTCAGACAAGACACCCAGGAAGGGTCATCTTTACTAGTGGCAGGGAAAATTTGAAGGAAACTCCCTGCTTCTCCCAAAGCCCATCCTGCCCCTGCCTTCCACAGGTCAAACCCTATGGCAGTCAGTCATGTAGAAGCCATGAGAAAGATCTAGACTCTGCCATCAGAATAGTGATTCTGGAGGGCTGAGAAAATTCTGTATTTTAGCAAGCTTCCAGATGATTCTTACAGAGGAGCTTCCAGAAAGTGAAGCTCCCCAGCCTGGTGACCCCCCAGGGCCTTCTCTCTCTCTCTCTCTCTCTCTCTCTCTCTCTCTCTCTCTCTCTCTCCAGATAGCTGCATATCCCTGCCTACCCCCCCCCCGCCCCGGCTTTGCATAGAGTCCACCTGCCAGAACTTCCCTTTGGCCTACGAGCACTAGGGCCTGCCTATCAGGAGCTCTCGGCCTCTAGTCTCAGTGGTGACAGTGTCTGCCATGATTTATGGCTGAGACACACACACACTCCGAGGCAGAGGAACCTGGCGGGCTGTTCACGATTAAACCCAGCCCTCCTCTCCTCCCACATAATGGCCACATCTGATGATGGAAGAGCTTATAAACAGCTATCGTCAAATTAATCTCGATGTCAGAGAAATAATAGCAGCTGTAAATAAAACTGAGTGTATCTGGCTTGCCAGCTTGTTAGGACACTTCATAAAACAAAGCAGCAGCAATTAATATCATTTGGTCTTTTCCACTCCCCAGCCTGGGTGGCAGAGGTAAGTACCAGTGGCCGCCTCGGCAGGAGTCAGGACCATCGTCTGGGGCAGCAGGAACAAACGCCAGCAGCCCTTACACCCCTAAAGACTATCTCCATACCTGAGGCTGGGGACCGTGAGGTTGGGGCCACTAGGTACAGCCAGTCTTCTTGACACCTTTATATGGCCTCTATGCCTCAGTGTACCCTTTCTCTCTTGCCTGACGACACGAGCTTATCCTCTTCCCCATGGAAGTCCTCCTAGGCCACTCACCATCACAGAGAGGCCTTGGGATGTGTGCTTTACCTGTCATGATGGAGGCCACACTATCAGCAGGGCCACTCACCTTAAGACCCCATGCCACCTCTCCTTCTGTACCTCACAAGGGCCCACAAAGATGGCAGAGCCCTGAGGACAGTAGTAAGTGAGCACATAGGCCTGGGTTCTGAGGCTGGCCTGGGCATGTGGGCATGGTCAGGAGGTATGGTAGACTGGCTTGATGGCCTCCACTTCCCTGTTGGAATGTTTATTTTGTGACTTCAGTGATGACAGGGTGGATGTTTCACAGGGGCACAACTGGCAAGTGACAGAAAAGGCAGAGAGCTCCATCAGAAGACACTGAAGCTTGAGTTCCTATGACTTGTGTGCACACATCCATGAAGTGGTAAGTGCTGCGAGTGTAAGGAACCCAAATGCGCTGGTAGTAATCTGACTAAAGAGACAGTGCCCTCTGCCTCCATGTAAAGTTACAGCAAAAGGACAATTGTTAGGAAGTGGACACTCACCAGACACCCAATCCACTGGCACCTGGATCCTGGACTTCCCAGGCTCCAGAACAGTAAGAAACTCCTGTTTTGTTATTGCGATCTGAATAGCCTAAGACAGTAGCTAGGGAAGGCACTCCTCAGAGGAAGGTTAGGGTGCAGGAGATTTTGAAAGAGGTAGTCACCAATCAATTCGCTATCTTTTGGTGGCAACTTCTCTTTCAGTATAAGGGAGCTGCCTTGGGCCAGCCTTGAACTATATGTTCCAGTTCCCAGGCTAGCAATGTTCAAGTCATGCTCCAGGTTTAAGAGATGCTTCTAGGAGTCATGTCCTCACCTTCACATGCATGCGCACGCACACAGGACACAAATGTCTGTGGTCAGATAGCTTTGAGAAACGCTAATGAAGGGAAAGCGATGGGCTCTTTACTGAAGACCTCAAAGGCACTTTTAATGTGTTAGTACACAATGAAGCTCTCCAAGATAGGAGTGTATGCACAATGTTCCCAGATTGTTGAAACATGTAACCTTCTTGTGGCAATACAATATGCTTTAGCAGTACAAACCGCCACCTCCCACCCCCACCCCGCCACATCTGGTTGGGATAAGTGAGAAAAAACCCACCCAGGCTGATATTTCAAGTTCAGTCCCACTCATATCTTCTAGGATTCTCTCAGACATATATCACAGCTTCCCCACCTCCAAGCCCCCCACCCTCCCATTACCAAGCATGCTACCCCCCCCCCATGGCAGAGCACACTCACTGCCCATCAATGCTTTATGAGAGACTATGGGAACCTCTACATGTTTTCTTGGTCTTCAAAGTCAACATCCAACTCACAATGAACCTGTGGCTCTCAGTAGAGTATGTACACTTGATTCCTGACCACAGGCAACACCAATCTGTTGATGGTTAGGATTGATGCTTAGGGCTGCTGGGCACTCCAGCTGACCCCATCCTCAGCAGGACTCCTTTCCCTGCTGCCTCCCACCTGCAGTGCAATTCACCTCTTCTATTCATCTGTGCATCCTCTTACTCTTGTTCAGTATCAGCACCTCCAGATAACTCCTTCCGAGCACATCTGTCCCCAGACTAGGAGAGCACTCAGGCCTGAATTTTCAGACCCTGGGCATCCATTCCCACATAGCTCAGTTTCTTCACGGCCAGCAAGGGTCTGGGACTGTGCCTGGCTCAAAGTGACTGCTTCATGGATAACTGTTGCTGTTCTTGTGTTGGTGTCATCTTCCTGTCCACAGGGCCTAGCAGGGGACCCTGGGATGGGGCAGAGACCTATGTTCAGAGCACATTTGCTAAACGTGCTGAACAAACTGACATTCAGTCTAAACCTCCTTATAACCCTGTTGGGCGGCTCCCTATGACTGTTTCCATCTCACGAATAAGGACACTGAGGCTCAAGTTCTTCATCCTATCACAGTCAAGGTGGTAGGAGGCAGGTGAGAGCATCGGCACATGGCAACTTCTAGCAGGCAGCCACACATAACGGTGAGAGCAGCCTGCTGTGCACCAGGGGCTGTGCAGGTGCAGTACATCCATTACTTCATCGCTCAGCATGGCAGGTAAGCATGAAAACCCCACTGTCAGAGGCCAGAAGCAAAGGCCCCAGGAGGGGTGATCACTTCAGAGGAAGGCCTCAAACGCCCGCTCCTCGCAGCCTCACCCCTCACATGACTCTCTTCTGAGGACAGTGCAGCCACCCACTGGCACGCTCAGGCAGGTTCAGTCCAGCAAAGGGACAGGAGAGGAAGCAGAGAACCACAGCAGAAATGGCCAAGCCAGTGGGGAGGGCAGGGGAAGAAAGGAGGCAGGAAGGGTGGGGTGACGATGAGATGAGAGGGCCCGATGCTCCAGAAAAGAAAAAGAAAATTCAGACAAGGGTGACAGCCACAGGACTCTGACATTTACCTCTTGGATGGGGTTTGGGCCTCTGTGGGTCGGGTGGGGGCCGGGACCGGCCTGACAGCTGCAGAGTCCAGATCTCCTCTACGGGCTTTAGTGGCCTCTCCCCATCCTGTGGCAAGATGCTCTTGGCTAGCTGGGCCAGCCTGCTGCCCAGTCTGAGCACTGAGTTAGCCCAGGTTGCATAGCCTATCTGTGTCTTTTCTACCCACTTCAGAGGTGTTTTGGGGGGAGGGTCCTCAGCGAGGCTGTAACCCGGGGCCATCTATGCCTCTGCTGCCCACAAAATGGGAGATGCAGTAAGTGCTAAGGCAGTTAAGCTATATGCAACATGCCTGGCTCTTTCCTTTCTGCCCAGGTCTCCTAGGCACTCCCCAGACCCGTAAGACTGTTGTTGGGCTAAACAAGCAGGCAGGTATTTGCAGGGGTAGGGTGGGGTGGAAAGACACATGGGTGGAGTTTGGGGAATGACCACCTCTTGCTGAGTATTACCAGGATTTCATGTACTTCACACTTCACATGTGTTATAATTTGCTTCTATCCCTTCTCATGAGAACAGTACTAAATCAGTTTTCTCCATCTTTTCAGAAGAGATTCAGAGAAACACAGGTCACCCAGCTAGTAGGTGGTAAACCAGATTGCCTGAGGGCAAAATCTGGGGGCAGTCTTTACTACCACTTGAATGTCACACACTGCCACCTCCACACCATCAACCCCAGCTCTTTCTGGAGATGGACGCTTATCAAATGTAACCCTGGTCCTACTTTGGAACAGGCCCCCAAATCAAGGAAAATTAAGGGAACCCTTAGTTTGAAGTTAGTAGAAAAAGATTTGGAAACAGAAACTAACGATGGCTACACACACAAATTGTATGTGTATATATCTAACGTCACTGATTTAAAAGGCAAATTTAGTTCAATATACATTTTACCACAATAAGAAAAAAACAGTTGTTAATATATCTTGGTATACTGGGGGCAGCCCCCAGCTGAGTGTCCTCCATCTTCCCCATTTGTGGGTTCATCTCTGTGCCCTGGCCTCCTTCCGTTCATTTGCACCCCTGTTATCTTCAAGACTCACCCAGGCATGTCTCCTCCAAGGCCACCCTTAATCACCTCACCTGGAGCTCTGGGGCTCATCTGCTTCTACCTGGCCTTGGGTCAAGACCTAAGAGCTCACAGGCTCTCGGGGTCAAAAGACCTGGCTCCCATCCTGATTGCAGCTTCGGAGACTGGGTTTCCAGCTCTGGCCTCTGGATCACTTTAGTCTCCAGAGCTGAGAAGGTGAGGCCTTGGGCCAACCAAGCCCTCCTCACTTGCCCCTGGAGTGCTCACACGGGGTGTGAAGCTGAGTATATCAAAGTGCTAAGAATTTTACTTAAAAGTCTGTGTTAAAGTAGGATTCCTTGTTTAGCCTATATAAAAACCACCTTTTCTCCAAATTCGGGGGTAGAATTGGAAATTGCAGTTTGTCCTGCATTGTTAAATTCATGCCTTTTTCTGTCCCCGGATTTGGAGTTTATGGGTCTCTGAAGCACATATTGAGTTCCTTGCAGTCTAGAGGCTGCGTGAGGACAGACCTCCACCACAGAGGGGAGTGCTCTAAGTGCAGGCAAAGACCTAGGACATGTGGGATGGCTGAACGCCCCTGCTGAAGGAAGGCTGGGGACAGGGACAAGGGTGCTGGCCTCTGCCATCGCTCCTGCCTTCCCGTCCTGGTCTTTATTTCACTGCTTCAGAGCCAAGGGAACTTCAGATTAACTGCCACCCTAGGGACGCACCTGAGCTCTGCTTCTACCTCCTCTATCCACCCTCACCAGGAGAGACCAAGTTGAGGACCCCTCACCCCAGGTGACCTGTCTTCTCTTCACCCCTGCCACAGCTTCATCTTTACATCATCTTTTGCTGCCTGTCCCCTGAGGCTCCGGAGCAGGGAACACCCTGGCCTGGTGCAGCCGGAGCTTCCCGCTGTTCCCGAGGGCAGGGGTGCCTCGATCCTGGCCTGAATTACACCTCTGCCCACTTGAAGCTCACCCTGGCATCCAAGATAAAGGTAAACTGTGACTAGGCCAGGGGAGAAGCCTGTCCAGAGATCTTAGAAGTCTGCACGGAGTTGAGTACACTCTAGATTATGAAGCAACGGCACTGTAGAGAGCCCTGAGAAGGGATCCTTGGGCCAGGCCTCCCCATTTCTGCAAAACAGGATCTTCAGCTCTGGTCAGCAGGCCAAGGCCTCAGTAGTGGCAGTAGAGGGAGGCCCAGTGCTTTCCCCTCCAGGGAATGAGCCCTGGTGTCCAGGCTGAGATCTTGTGGAAGAACATCTTTTGACTAAGGCCAGGCCAAGGTGGAAGTGGACACTTCAATCCGTCCGCTCCTTCAGCTCTCACCGAGCTCTAGGCAAAAGCTGTTGCTCTGAGAAGGGCATGGACCAGAGCGGCAGAGAGCCCAAAGGGGCCTGACTCTCAGGAGAGGAGCAGTGAGGGATTCTGGCGGGGCGGGGCGGGGCGGGGCGGGGCGGGGGAGGGAGGGACAACTGGAGTTCCTCAAGCTGGCTGGGAGGAGAGGGGAAACAGGGGTTCCCATCCAGGAGTGACCCACCCTCTCCTGTCTGCTGTCAAGCTTCCTGCCTTCCTTGACACAGGTGCTGGCTGAGCTCTAGCCAGAGGCCCCTGCCCTGCGGGACAGCAGCAGACTGTAGACTCAGCTCTGACACTTCCTCTCCCTGGCAGGGGAGGCCAACTTTGAACAACAGAGGGTATACATTGGCATTGCCATGGCCAAGCCACCACGTGAGTGATGTTACCATCCCTGGCTGGCTAGGGGGACTTCCTGGACTTCCTTCCCCACCCAAGGCAACATGCTTTGGGCATGTTTCAGGAAAAGCAAGCTGGCTGGTGCTGCTCTGTCCCTGGCTATGGCACCAAGTAACCTGCCAGAAGAATGGCACACGCCTACCAGGTGCCAAGGAGTGAGCGGCTGTCTCCCAACAGAAAGGCAAAGAGGGCATCAGAAGTGCAAATTCTCACCAAGAGGAAATCACGGTTTTTTTAGAGCAGGAAGGGTAATTAGGCCTATTATCTCCCTTGCCAGACAGGAAGTGAAGTCTTAGAGCCCTCAGCTTCAGCGGCCTCACAGGGTGGCTGGTGACAGGGGAGGGCAGAAGCCAGGACTATTTCCACCGTGCTCCACAGGGACTCTGATTATTACTTTTGCCTGTGACTGGCTTTTCTGCTGCTTCCTGTGCATCACTGCATGTGACAAGCTCCAAAAGGCACAGACACAGAACTTGCTATCTGATGGACAGGGTTACAGAGCTGATGGGAAGAGAAAGACTTGCTCAAGACTACAGTGGGAGTTCCTGGCAGAGCGCTGCTTGATCAGTTTACCTCAGCTGTATTCCTCCAGCCCCCTTCCCTGCACCCCCATTGAGCATGTTGGTGGGAGGGGCTGGGCTGGCAGAGGGCAGAAGCTTGGAATCTGTTAGAACTGTTACACTAGTCCTTAGCAGGAGTGGACCAGCCCAAGGCCTGTGACCAGGTCACTTAGAGTGCATCAGAAGGCACCAGCCTTAACTGCCAAGCCACAATGCAAGTGAAATGATATATAGCCATTAAAAGTAATGCCTATGAGGACAACATGGCAAAATGTGAAAACGTTCATGACATAATGTTAAATAAAAAATAGGGAATGTAGCTGGGCCTGTATTGAAAGCCCATAACCCTAGTTACTCAGGACTCTAAGGCAGGAGGATCCAACTTCAAGGCTAGCCTGGACAAACATGTTAAGACCCTGTCTCAAAAATTTTTTTTTAATTTTTTTAAAGGGCTGAGAATGTAGCTTAGTGGTAGAGCACTTACTTAGCACACATGAGGCTCTGGGTTCCATCCCCAGTACTGAAGAAAAAATACAAAATTGCTTCTATTCCAAGCACACACCAAATGTATACAGAAAAACATGAAGGCATTTCATGCGTGATCACAGAATCACAGAGGGTGGGCCCCTTTGGTTTTCTTTCTTTTTTTATTTTTTATTTTTATTTTATGGGGGGTTTTTTGGTTTTCTTTCTAAACTTCCCCAAATGGGATTCTATTACCTAAGTGATATAGCAATGTAATCTGTTAAGTCATCAAGAGGATCTAAGAAAGGGTGCAAGGTGGGCTCATGACGTAGGAGGTGCAGCCTCTTAAAAGGGGCAGCTATTGTGCCTGTGGAAATTGGCACAGACTGCCTCTCCCAGATGCCCATCAGCCCTCCTCTGAGCCAGTATCTATAGGTAAAGGACTTACAACCCCAGGGCCCAACTCTTCCCTCTGTCCTGTTTGGGGACACTCTAGTCCTCCTGGCTTTCTAACCTTGTCTCTCAGAGACCTCCCCCCTCATGGGAACACGGGCTCAGTGCTGAGGACTTAAAACCCTTTGTAGCTCAATAGCCCTTGAGTGGACAGTGCCTCTTCCACGTGGACAGTGAACCTGGAGTGGTTCCCACCAGATACAAAAGACAAGCAAGGATTGCTTTCCAATGCTTGTCTCTGTGCTCAGGGGCTCCTGACAGCCTACAAACTACAGAAGGCACAGAGGGCCCAAGACTGAACACCCAGTCACCTTGGCTTTGGTTACTGGCAGGAGCAGGGTGGCAAAGGCTTTGGCTACCTTGGGGCTCAGTTTCTTCCCTGGTTCCCAATGACCTGCTCACAGGCTATGGTTCTACTTGGGGGAAATGTGGTGATAATGGAAGAGATGATAATGGCACTTTGAATCAGGGGACTCCCCTTCCTGTAGGCAGAACCAACCCTGAGATCAGAGCCCATGCCTCACCTGTAGCCCTCACTGCCATACTGCTGCCTTTGGTCCCCAACTCTGCTCCCTAAGATGGGCTTCCAGCTTCTCCTCCATGAGTACACGTCACCTTTTTACAAGCCCAGCTCAGGTCCCAGCACTTGACTGCCCTGAGTCTATCTTCTCAAGAAGGATGAAATTCAATAAAACTTCAAACTGTGACATCAGAACAGAGTAGTAGAGCTGCCAGAGGGATTGTGGTTCAGAGCCAGGCAGTGCCCAGGGTGAGCAGAACAGCTGAAGATGCATAAAAACAACCCGGTAGGGGATGCCAGGCATGGAGAGAGGGTCCTGTAGACACGAGCATATTCCTACCTCAGCTAAAACTGTTCTGAAAAGCACTAGAGGTCTCGGCTCCCAGATACCACCACGATCCTCTTCCCTCTGCCAAATGTCATGTTTATCCATACACTGAGCTCAAAGCTCCCTAACGCTGACTGTTCCCTTCCTTCATCTCTGTTTGTCTTTGTGATCCCATGTAAAGACCTTTCTGTCCCTAAGCCCTCCATGTGGACTTGATTCTGCTCGTTCCTCCTCTATGGCAAGGCTCATCATGTAAGCCTTGATCCCATTCCTTAGACCTCGAGTCTGGGCCTCCATCATTCCTAGAAGGCTACCATGGCCTTACCCTGGCCTCAGCTCTCAGTGACAGATGTCAGAATAAATTGTGTAAACTCAGTTTCTCCTGGGGGCTCCAGTAACCAAAGGAGCAAGTTCAGACTCTCCCAAAGCCCGCAGAAACTGGCTTCAAAAATCCCTTCCAGCCTTGTCTACAACTTTCTGCAGAATTTGTGATATGCGACTTGGAATTGTGCTCGAGGGAAAGTCATTCAAAGGCAGGACAGTGACCCTGCTGCTGCCCTGGTACCTGCTCAAGGCAACAGTTCACAAATTCCCCACCACTACCACCACCCATATGCACATCCATATGCCAGCTCTGTTCTTGGGCAAGATCTCATCAGTCCCTCACCCTTACCTGGTGCTGTGCATACAACACCCCTCCCTCAGTGTGCACATCGCCCTTGAGGCGCATACAATATCCCTCCACAGCATCACCATCTCTGACTTATATGATCTCTGAGATAGTGAATAACTACAGTTATGAAGAGGTGGGGCAGCTAGCTAGCGTGTCCTTGGCACCTCTGTTTAAACACCCCCTGATCTCAGCTAGGTCTTACAGTGCTGTTGATCAGCTGATGCCTACAATGGTGAGCTACATTAACCGTTACTTCCAGGCCCTGACAGGCAAGGACTCAAGTCCTAAACTATTCCAACCTAGGATGCTCTGCCACTGACTCCGGCCCTTTGCTTGGATGTCCTGGACATTCTCTGGTTTTCTGAGCATTGGTCTTTCAGACTCAGCATAAGTCCTGGGATATCTCTCTTCTATTTCCCCCTTGGCACAGTGCTTGGCCCAAGTAAGGATTCAATTAATATTCACTAACTAAATGAATGAGAACATATGCAAATGGAAGAAGGAAGGAAGGAATGAACACATGAGGAACAGGCATTGCATGTGGTTCAATTGTGGAGTCATGTTTGCTTTTCATTAATTATCCTGAAAATCTGAGCCTCTCTACAGGAAGACAAGAATTTTAAAAGGCCATTTATATCCACTGAGAAACTAAGGTGAAAGTGTCCTGTACATTTGGGCAGCAGTGGTCTGGCAGGATTGAGAGAGCCAAGGTCAAGGGTCAGAATCAAGGGTTGGTTGTCTTCTTACTAGCTCTAGGAAAGGTTCCACCTAACACTAGCTATAACCTCAAACTGTGTTTCACCTGCCTAGGAAACCATCAGTGTCCAAAAGGAAACTTATTTAAAGATAGGAAGGACAAAGGACAAGGCTGCAAAAGTGGTGGCCCATCTGCAGACACGGGGGCACCAGCATTCTCCATGGCCTTTCCTGCTAATCTTCAAGGTTTAACTGTATTCGCTGTTTTGTGGGAAATTACCACTTAAGAAAACTCACTAATTACATTAAGCAGGGTTTATCTGATGCTAATCTGGAGGGAAGTCCAGAGAACTGAAACAAGACCTGTGTTCCACCTTATCACAGACTCTATGGTACAAGATCCATTTGACAGGTGCCTTGTCCAAAATCTGTAATCAAAAGTTGCTAAAGCAGAAAGCTGAAAGAATAAATACAATGTACATTGACTTCATAGCTGTTGAATCGTGGAGTTGGGTAAGAATTCTCCTACAGATGTGTGTAGTTCTGACATCCTGGGTCAAATATAATATGCACTTAAGAAATCATTAAAGCATGATTTCTCATTAAGCCAACTACTTTCTATACTATAACTGGGTTACTGAAGAACTATCCTCAAAATGTACTATCCGGTAATTCTAATATACTGAATATTAACTAAGAAAAATAAAATCTTGGAGTTGGTTGATATTAACCTAATCTTTAGGAAATCATGAGGATGTTCGCTCAATTTGATTTGATTGTTGTTTGTGGGTGCTATTTTGCTTTACCAAACTGAAGTTCCATATAAACTAAAAAGAAAAAAAAAAAGGAAAACAGAAAGCCTTCAAGGGCCTGGCTTCATAGATGTGCATACCTCCTCTTGCATACCCCGTAGCACAAGCCTCCGCCAGGAACATCCATGTGTCACAGTGAATCAGCTCAGCTTTCCCACCCCAGCTGGGAAGCGCTGGAGAACAAAAGGCCAGAGCCAGAGGACAACGGCCCTTGGGAGGCAGGTTGCAGGAGGCCACAAAGAAGGCAAGGAAGTACAGTGGTCAGCAGCATGAGCCTGCAAGCCTGACTTCCCATCAAGGGAGCATCAGAGGCCCGCCCAGAAGACAGCCTACAGGAGCCAGGACAAGGCACAGCGGCCAAGAGAAACAGCTTCAAAATGATGACCCCTTGAAGGAACCATGAATTTCTTTATCAACTGATCTCCTCTGGTGTCTAAGACGCCTCATTTAGCAAGGATTGTTCTGAGCTGAAACTGAATAGATGTAATTGTCAAACGCTTGAATTTGGGTTCTACTCTGAGGGGAGAAAAATACCTCTCTACCCACTCCTCCAGAGCAATTACAGGAGGGGAAAAAAGATGCTTCTAAAGGTTCTTCTTGCAATTCAATTTAAGCATAGGTCCTGACCACTCTCCTGACCTTCCCACCCCCACCCCAACACACACACTTAGACAATGGCCAGATCTGGTTTGCTCTCTCCCCAGAGAGGCCCTAGGGCCACAGATGAAGCAGCTGTCAGGCATGCAGGCTATAATCAGCTTTAACTGGCTCACAGCCCACAGAAGGCACAGGCTCTTATTCCTACAATACCAGGTGGGGCTGCCAGCCTGGGATGGGGAGAGATCTCAGGGGCTTCAGCTCCAAGCATCTCCCTTATCCAGGATCTAGATGCCAAACCTATATTACAGTCTCAAGAATTTAAATATGCTCATAAAAGAGGGTACTTTAGCACTTTGGATCATGGCTTTAACTACATGTCACATGTCACCCCCAGCATGATTTGTAAGGACAGTAAATCAATGAGACAGTGAACAGAAAGTTCAAACACAACTCCCAATGGGTTTTTCAGGTGAATCAATGCTACAAGATTGCTAGTTAAGTACAGTATCCCTTTTCTCAACCTAAGTGTGATGTCCCCTTCCTTTCATCAGCCTCATAAACCCAATGCCTTGTAACTTAGAAACTAAGATGAAATGTGGAGGGTACTGAATACACAAGTGGCCAAAGACAGAGGATGTCTATGCAGGTGAGCTGTTTCAGATGACAGGACAACTGACCCCTCCCATGGCCCCAGGCTCCTATTGTTAAAAGATATGGACTACAGAGAGTCACCATATCTGTACCACAAAAAAAAAAAAAAAAAAAAAAAAAGGAAAGAAGGGAGGGGGGAGGAAGGAAGGAAGGAAGGAAGGAAGGAAGGAAGGAAGGAAGGAAGGAGGGAAAGTAAAAGAAAAGGCATTCACTCAAATCTTACAATGGGAGGTGGGGTGGTGGGTGGGTGAGGTCGGGGGTAGAAAAGCAAGGGGCGATCTAAACAGCAGGATACGACAATAAATGGGAAAACAGCAAGAGAAAAAGCACACTAGGTTAATATAGGAAAACTAGTTCTTTATTGAGAGATTGTATATTAGTATTAGTGGATTCTGTGTGTAACAATGTCATCATGCACACGATACAAAAAAAAAAGGCTGGGCCCACCATGCTTCGGAAGGGCAACAGAACAAAAGCAGCGTACAACGAGCAGATGGCCCGGGCTACACGACCACAGTGCGGTTCAGCAGGGTAACATCTCTAACCGAGCGCTGTACATTGTCAACTGGGGGGTGTAAAAAAATACAGATCATGCTTTAGTTTTAGTACAAGAAAAGGTGAAAAAGATACACAACCAAAAGAATATTTGATACAGAAAAAATTACCCACAAAATAAGAACAGGAAGTAATTCAGCACAGCAGAACACGCTACCCCTGTTTAATGGAAAACCATTTTGCTGAGGTTTTGTTTTGTTTGTTTTTTTGTTTTTGTTTTCTCTTTTCATTTTTTCCTTTTCAGATTGCCAAATGACATTCTGGGGAGGCTACTTGGGACTGTATTTTGGAAGGGCCCTCAAAGTAGGGGCCTTATTCTTTCATGATTACTGCTGTCTTGTTTCAGTTTTTGAGCAGGTCTGGCTGGCCAGGAAGCAGAAGGAAGCTGGCTGTTAAAGGGGCAGCTCTGAGGACCAAGGCAGATGTCCAAAGATGCTCTCGACGTTGGACAATTGAACAATTAGGACCCTATAGCCATGGCTCCCCTTAAGCCAGGACCCTGGTGCACCAAATTTTTCTGAGGCTGGAATATAGCAGCCACTGTTTTTTCAACAATGATTTTCTTTTTAATATATATTTAATAAATTTTGCCTCCAAGTAAATGTAATCTTCAGTTATGCCTGGGTGCTGCCCGAAGGCCAGCTGATGGCCACCCAGACAAGTGGAAAATGGGCTGCTGCAGCCTCCAAGCCAAGGCAAAAGGAATCCACTTAACAGGGATTTACAGTGCAATGTACTCGGCTAAACAAGATGAAGATACAAAAATGGTTATTTCTCTATATCTAGTCTGAAATGGCCTACATCCTACACTACTACATTGGAAACTAAAAGAACAGATTTAAGCTAGCAGGCTATCTAATAGTTTTACAAGAAGATTGTGGTTTAGGACTTTGTTGAGTTAAGCATTAGTATCCTCTATCAGAAGGTCAGGAGTTCTTAGCACATTGAGCTAAATTTCACCCACAGCCCAACTCACCCCTCAGCCCTTAAATTTCCTGTGGGTGCATTTGCCATGAAAAGTTTGTCATTGCAATTCTGATAGGCAGAATTGGTTTTATTGGAATTTTGTTGGGGGGGTGAACTGGTTTTGTTGGAATTTCATTGGTGGAAGAGTTATTAAAAATAAAATTTAAAGGCAGCTGAACAATTTGAATTTCAAAACATGGAACCAGCATGCAGCAATGGTATTTAGAGATTGGTGGTATTAATAAGGATGATAATGATTTAATCAGGATAATTATACTTTCAGGCTCAACATCCTTCTTAATCATTTTTGAATTTCTGCCTAGCGTAATGTTCCACACCCGTTTTAAGAGGAAATGCCAAGTAATAAGAGATAATCGTGTATTGGGGAGGGGGATGGCATTTCAAGGCGATCTCAAGCAGCCCCTCTTCCCCCGCCCCCCACCTCACCCCACACACACTAGGCTGGCCTGAGATAGGGATACTGCCGCTTAAATAGCAATGCCTTCCTCGGATGGAGACAGGAAATGGTTAAGAGGGGTGTCACAATACAGCTAAATGCGGAGGCAGAAGGGTCACAGCGCACACAGCAGCGAGTTGACCATTCACTGAGCTACACAATGAAGAAAAAAAAAAGATTTGATAAATGCAGGATGTCATCATTCTATCATCACACAAAAAAACTGCGGTTCAAACAGGCCTAAGGGGCCAACGTTGCCTTTTGGGTTCTGGGGAGAGGCGCTGGGCTGGGGAGAACTTGGCTGAAGGAGGGCTGGGCTTTCCTGGCCTGGCTGGGTTGGGCCCCTGGGGCGCACTAAAGCTGGCCCTGGCGACCCCACCCCCCGCTCTGACTCCGAGGACATGCCAGGTCGGCCAAGGGAAGACATCATTCTAGTGAGGGAGGGGTGGGGAATGAGGGCCTTAGCCAGCAGGCATCTAAGCAGACGTGGAGTGGGAGAGAAGAAACACTTCCAAGAAGAAAAATGTGAGTCCAGAGGCAGAATACAAAAAGGAAAAAAAAAAAAAAAATGAATTGAAATGCAGCTCGGATTTGCTTTGGGTGGGAATTTTGATTAAAAGAAAATGGAAGAAATGTGGGGTGGGGGGAGAAGAGGGGGAAACCAAGCTATTGTAGCGGAATGTGAGGGAAGGGAATGTGGGGAAAGGGGACCGTGCAAACACACCCCATATACCACAGTTAAAAACAAAGACCGCGCCAGCCTGCTGCTTGGTCAACCGCTGCCCGGGGCAAAGGCCTGGCGTGGGGGCAGCTTCCCACCTCGTTCTCTCGCTCAGCGCAACACCGAAGGGCCAAGCAACCCGCTCCGGACCGGCCCAGGGGTGAAAGGCAGCGCACGTCTGATCTCCGAGGGGCGTACGCATGCACACACACACACACACACACACACACACACACACACACACAGAGCGTATCTTGAACCTGTAACTGCAACTGTCGTATACAAAGACAATTGCGGGGAGCGGGGTGAACAGGGCCGTGGAATAAGGGCAATAGAACAAAAAGGGTTAAACGGGAGAAGAGGATGGATGGGACGGGAAACATTCAAGTACCAGAGAAGGTAGGGGCTAGGGCATGGGATGGGGCAGATACCCAGATCCCAGCTAACCAGCCTTAGGCATTAAGGCCTCAAAAATGAATACAAACATGTAACACACATATACCTCAAAAAATAAAGAGCAAATCACAAAAAAAATTTCTCTCTCTCTCTCTCTCTTTCTCATACACACACACACACACACACACACACACACACACACACAAAACACACTCCGTCATGCGTCTCTCGCCTTCTCTCGATCACACAGGGCTAGGTATTAGGGAAAGGGGCTGTGATTTGGAGGAACCACGTCCGCCGCAAAGAATAATTTTTTTTAAAAAAATGGGGCTGGGGAGGGAGGGACCCAAATCCACCGTAGCCTAACTTCGCTACAAAAGCTCCCGCGAGGGTGCCCCCCGACACCCAGGGGTCTCCCCAGAAGGGGTGGGGAGCCGCACCGCTAGCCTCCCCGCCGCTCTGACTGCGCCCCCCGCCCGCGGCGCCCGCCCCCGCCCGGTGCCTGCGGCGATCCACGCTCCGAAGGAAGCAGACCCCAAAAGAAAAAGCGATACCTCTGTTTCGCACAGAGCCAAACACTGGAAGCACGAGATAGCCGACGTGGACCAGGACCATCCTGGCTCCTCGCGCGGCGGCGGCGGCTGCGCGCGGGCCCTTTGTGGCGCGGCTCCGGGTCGCGGGCGGCGGTGCTGCGGGAGCCGCCGGGGCGGGAGGCGGAGCGCGGGGCGCAGGCGGCGGGGCGGCGGCTGGCGGGGAGACAGATGGCCCATGGAAAGACTCCCTTCCCGGCCCCTCTCGACATTCAAAGGCGCTGGGGCCGCAGCTGCCGCCACACAAAGGCGCGCGCAGCCAATGGGAGCGGAGCGCAGCGCCGCGCGGCCTCGCCGGAACCGCGGGGGACAGCGGGGACCGCGGGCGCGCGGGGCGGGGGAGGAGGTGACGGCTGGAGGAGCGCGCGGCCAATCGCCGGGCCCGCTGCGGCGCGGGGGAGGGCTGCTGCGGGGCTCGTGGAGCCCGGCGCGGTGCTCGGGCCGCAGCGCTCAGCGCCCCGAGCACACGCGCGCGTGCGCACACACACACACACACACAAACACGCATGCACATACACACACGCGGGCGGTGTGCACATGGAGCGTGCACACGGGGAGGGATGTGCTGCCACATATATGGAAGGGGCAATCATCAGTGCGGAGAGACGGGCGGGAGTGCTCCGGTGCACACGACCCGAAGGCCCCTGGACACCGCGCACGGGTCACTTGGGGACGTGCGCAGAGAGGCTGGCACACGTGCAGATCCCGGCTGCGGGCGCAAGTGAAGCTGGAAAGCAGTTAAGCAGCCGCAAACAGGACGCAGGCACTGCCGCACAGGCAATGCACACTCCGAACAAACGCCCTGTTAGCACAGGGCACGTGCTGAGAACGCTTTCCCAAAGACACACATGGGGACACACAATGCAGACACAGGTAAGACCGCACACTCCAAGCATCCCGCCTGACTCATAGCAGTCTTGCTTCTGCGGTGTACAAAGCTCCCAATTATTTGATTAAAAACCACACATTCCCTGAGATGTGCATACAGTGTATATAGCGAAACACTATCCAGAAACCCAGGTCCCCTTCTCCACCACTCCCCTGATCTAACGCAGGCACATGCAGCCATGTGCACGGGCACGCCCACTTTCATAGTCACGGGCAAATATGTGACTCGGGAGGTTTTACAGATTCACACCCACCCGGGGGCACATCTACCATGTCATGTGGGACCCTTGGGCAACCAATTAGGTTGCCAGACAGCAAAGTGCCTTCACCCTCAAACTGCTCTCAGTGGACAGCCAAGACCATATTCATGCCCATTCGGCCCACCCACCCGGGAAACACCCATACAACTCTCAGAACAGGCTAACTGTTCATACTAAGGCCAGAGAACACTTGGGGGTTCACTAGCTGGCTGGACAGTACCAAGCTTCTCTCTCAAACACGATGAATGAACAAATGAATGAATGAATGAATGAATGAATGAATGAATGACCAGCTGGCACAGTCATATGAAGAAGGAAGGAAACTGACCCCACTCAGCTCACCTTGGCACCTACTGTGCTCTAGTCAAGGCACCTGGAAGTGATGCAAATGAACTTTTGAGCTCCCCCCCCAACCCAGGTGCCTCAGCCATGTAAACAAGAAATCCCCACTGAGCTACCTGAGCAGTTGGGAGACTCTTCAGAGAAATGTCCGTCCGCTAAGACTTCAGAGGTTGGCTGCCAGCAGCGAGCTCAGGGGTGAAGGCAGCCAAGGGAAACCCACCATGGAGAGTCTCAAGCCTCACCCAGACAATTACCTCAACCCAGTGTGCCAGCAGCTTACACTTTTTCAAAAATCAAAGAACACGAGAACTCTAACCAACGCCCACCCACCAGAATTTCTTCTGTTCATTTCAGGCCCTATCTTACATATGCATAGATATTGGTGATCACAATGCACAATATTTATGAGTCTTAACATAGAGCCCATCGTCCTGCCCTTTTACATAATTTTGGCCATCATTTTAAATGTTTTCATAATAGTCCAGCTAGTGAATGTATTCAAAATTACCTGATCATACCTTATTCTAGGCTGCTTCATTTGTTTGCAGTTTCCCATTATTACAGACACACAATAAACTTCATGCACCTGGCTTCTTGCTTTGATTGAATGACAAGCTTAGAATAAACCAGAATTGGAATTCCTTAGTCAACTGTGGGAGATTTTATAGTTCTTGCCACATGCGACTATTTGAAAAAAAAATCCCAAATCCATTGTCAGTACAACAATATACATTATGTTTGATCCCAGTGTCATCCTGGTAGATTTAAGTGGACACCCTTTTAAAATAATCATACTTCCATGCTGAACATGGTGGCACATCCCTTTAATCCCTGCACTTGAGATGCAGAGGCAGGCAGATCTCTGTGAGATTGAGGCCAGCCTGGTCTATCTATGTGAGTTCTAGGCCAGCTGGGACTACAGGGAGATGAAAAAGCATGCTTTTTATTCAAGCAGCTCACAGAGGCTTATTATTATCCAATTTGACGTTGGTGTGAGTGGGTTAGGGCACAAACTGAAATCAGATCACCTAGCTTCATATCTTGGCTCTGATGCTTCCTTGGAGTAAGTTATCCGACTTCCCTCAGACTTGGTTTCAGCATCTATTACCTGGGGAAACAGCAGCACCCTTTCTCCTAGAACTAATAAGAGTGGGTGTTTTAATACTGGTAGAGAGCACAGAGTATTGCTCAGCTGTTTAGCTCTTAGCTTTTTCTCCAACATGTCTTCTCTCTGCCCATCACCCTTTTCCTTCCAGTTACCATTTTTAATTGCCTATGTAATGCATTCAGTGTCGTTATACAACACGGCACAACCAGCAGACGAAAGCAATCAACAGAGAGAGCAGCAGTCATGAATCCACCTGATAACTCTGTGATCTATATAGTCATACATCAAAGAACCCAAGAGACAGATGCCGGAATTTTCCCATATTCTAACACACACCAATAGGAACAAGCCTTCGGCTATGAAGAAGGTGTTGTGGAGTAGGAAAGTTTCCATTCTAATGAAACCTTGAGTCAGCATCTAACGCTCGTCAGCCTCAACATACCCATCTCTTAATAGGGATAATATCCTCAGCCACATTAACCATATAGGTTTCATCATAAGAAACAATTGAGAAAATAGCTCTGGTGTCTATAATACAGAGATACAAAAGTGCAGATGCAGCGGTGGCTCCAGGAATGAAACTAGGTTATGACCTTGCCCATTGTTTGCTTATGGATAAGGAAACAGACATAGAGATGAGACTGTAAACAAGAACACAACCACTCATGGCTGGGTTTGAACTAGAATCCTTATCTCCTCAAAAATAGCCCACTGGGGTGGGAGAGGTGGCTCAGTGGTTAAGACCTGGGTTCAAATCCCAGTATGCACATGGCGGCTAACAACCATCGATAACTCCAGTTCCACGGGATCCGACCCCCTCTTCTGTCCTCCACAAGCACTGCAGTGACACAGGTGTGCTTACCTACATACAGGCATAACATTCACATAAATAAGATAAAAAATAAATTTGAAAAAGAAATGGCCTACTGTACCTCCTATTTCCCCGTTTGTTTTCCAGTCATGTTCGGATAACCATTTTCAACTCTCCCTCTCATTAGTTAAAATCTATAAAAGTACAATGAAGCAGATTCTGAAATTAAAAAGACTTGTAGAAATTTTCTGTACCTTGGGATGGGAGGCAGTTCTGTACATGTTCTATATACTATCCATAAATCAATGTACTACAAGTTGTAGGCATGCGAGACTCAACAAGTACACAGAATGAGACGTGAAGGTTTGCCTGTACTTCCTGATCTGAAATAGAAATTCATTATCCTTTAAGGTAACATGTATGAGATGGGGATACAAGTCAGCGGTGAAGCCTTTGCCCCTGGGATACCTGAGGTCCTAGATTCAATCTCACAGTTGCAAAAACAAAGATTAGGTAGAGGTAACACTGTCATTGGTCCCTGACCTACACACTGATTGTTCTGCCTCCTCTGTGGCCACCCACAGAATGCTTTCTACAGATCAAGATGTTTCTGAAGCCCAGAGCATCTGTTTTGAGAACTTCAGATCCTGCTTGGTTTGGATCTGAAATATTTCTGGGGGTTTTTTTGTTTGTTTGTTTTTTTTTTCTGAAATATTTCTGAAGGCTTGTGTGTTAAAGGCTGGTGGTGCTCCTGAGAGGTGATTGAATCATATGGCACTCACTTTATCATAGATTAATCTGTGGCTGAGGAAGAGCCCGGTTGGAGGAAGCCAGTTGTCAGCGTACCTTGTCACTGGACCCTTCCTCTCTCTTGTTTTGTTTCCTGGCTGCCATGCAGTGAGCAGCTCTGCTCCAGCACTCACTCCCTGTCAGCATGCTCTGCCTCACCTGGGCCCTAAAGCAGTGCAACCAGCTGACCATGGTTGAAACCTCTGAAGTGAGGGGCCAAAATGAATGCTTGGTTGGTTTATCTCTTGTGTTTTGTCTCAGCAATGCAAAACTAATACAGACCCCAGCACCTGATTCTAAACACCATTGCCTTTGAATCAACAAATGAAAAAAAATCCAGCATGTTAGTCATGTAGACATAAAAAATGTCCATGGTCAACGACAAAACGTGGAGGAAAGCACATCTCCATGTTGTGCTGCCATCGGTTCTGTTAGCGAACCCTCCATGACGAGTCACCACAGCCCTGTGCTGAGCAGAGGCTCAGCCTCTGACATCTGCAGGCTGATGGAGGGTCAGGCCATAAACACAAGAAGATAAGAGTGATTAAGAGGGGAATCAGTACATCTACACAATGGATTCTATGCAGTGGTAAAGAAAGATGACATCATGAACTTTGCAGGAAAATGGATGGAACTTGAAGCCATCATGCTAAGTGAAGTAACACAGTCCCAAAGAAACAAACAGGGAATGGTTTCCCTCATTTGTGGATGCTAGTACCAAATCCCCCAAATGAAAGACAAGCTAAGGGCTGGAGAGATGGCTTGGCGGTTAAGAGAACCGACTATTCTTGCAGAGGACCGAGTTCGATTCCCAGGACCCACATGGCAGCTAAGAACCATCTTTGACTCCAGTTCCAGGGGAGTCCAACACCCTCTTCTGACCTCTGAGGCATTGCACAACACGGGTGCACCAACCTACATGCAGACAGTACACTCATATACATAAAAAATAATAAATAAATAAATAAATAAATGAAAAACTTAAAAAAAAAAAGAAAAACAAGCTGAGCAGCATTATTGTTATATCTCTTTCTATCTGAAAGCAACTGTGATGTTATAAGGTGAATCTCTTAATAAGCCCTAGAGTTAACTTACCACATACTTTCAAGACATGGTAATTAATGTATATGGGTGAAAAGTATATATACATATTTTAGAGTAATATAAAATTAAAGGGAAAAATGTGAACTCCTAAACATATATTGGTGTTAACATACAGTTTATTCCTGGAGGACATAACTCTGGTACACGTTTGACATTTATATAGGCATATTTTTGAGCAATACAATGGGGAGGGAACCACAACATAGGGACTGGGTCAAAAAAACAGACTGACATAGTTAAATTCTGCCCAAAACAATGGACCTTTACAGAGAAAAGCTTTAAAAAGACTGAGAGAAAGATGGCCATGTGTGACAGAATGCATGATCTGGGGTGGGGAGAGGGGAAGGGAAAGGGGAATGTGTCTAAATTGAACTGAAAAATGATGTCTGAAACACACAAAACATCAATAAAAGTATTATTTTTTTAAAAAAAGGAGGGGACTTCAGCCCTCAATAATAGGGAGATGAGCAGAAGAGAAGGCCTAAATAATCAAGAAATTCTGTTAAGGAGGCTAGAGAGATGGCTCAGCAATTAAGAGCACTGACTGTTCTTGCAGAGAACCTATCTTCAGTTCCCAGCACCCACAGGAAGGCTGGCGAACAATCATCCATAACTCCAGTTCCAGGGAATCAGACACCCTCTTCTGACCTCTGTGGGCATTGCACAACAATGGGTACACTTACATACATGTGAGCAATACACTCACACACATAAAATAAGGATATAAATAATATATTTTTTTAAAAAGAAATCCTGCTGATGGGTCAAGGTGGATGAAGACCCTAAAGTATAGGTCCATCTGAAACAGGCTAAGAAAATGGGGAGGCCCTGAGGGAAGGAAGAAAAACTTGAACCAAGGCTCAGAAGTAGCATCACCTTGAAGTAGTCTTTCCAGAAAGTGGCATGTGAACCCAATCAAACCCCAGATAACACCAGTTGATGGGAAACAAAGAAATGTAGTGAAAATACTTTGGGGATTGTGGGGTTTGAATGAGACTGTCCTCCATAGGCTTTAAGTATTCAGACATTTTGTCCCCAGTTGGTGGCGCTGTTTGGGAAGGTCTTAGAAGGTGTGGCCATGCTGGAGGAAGTGCATCACAGGGGGCGGGCTTAGAGAGCTTAACAAGCCCTGCTAGTCTCCAGAGGCTCTCTCTTGACTTCCTATACTCATTGAGAGATGTGAACTTCGGCTTTCTGCTCCAGCCCCGGCCACCATGCCTCTCGTCACAATGGACTCTAATTCCCTGGAACCGTCAATTGTAAGCTTAAATAAACCCTTTCTTTTATAAGTTCCCTTGGTCATGGTGGTTTTATCACAGCAACAGAAAAGTGACTAATATAGGGATGCAGTCAGCAAAGTCTGGGTTAGAGACACACCAACAAGTTCCTTCAAAATAAATATCAGAAGAAAGGGTGATGGAAAGGAGTCTGTAGAGGCAGAAGGGCTCAGTCAGCCAAATGTTGTGCTTAGGCTTTTGAAAAATGTAATTCAGCAAACAAGCCAGCAAGACAGCTGGGGAAAAGCAAGGCTGGCCTTTGGGATGCTAAGGATTGTCGCATTTTTGATGAGATAATGGTATTGTGATGGTGTTTACACACATACCCCTGCCTTACAGAGGTTTAGTTGGTGGCATGAAATGTTATCTAGAAGGTTCTTACTTCTCTGAGGATAAATGAATATTAGTACAAGTCAAGCCATAGCCTTGTAGACTGGCTTCTACTTGGTAATTATGAGAATTGGGTGAAGGACACATGACAGTCTATTATATTGTTTTTCCTACATTTGCTTACATCTGAAGTTTTTCAAAAATAAAAGAAACCAAAGCAAGATAGCTAGCACCCATCCCTGTGTTCTACAAGGAAACAAAAAACGATTTGCTTCGAGAGGGCTGTGGCTGTGGTTTCTTACTGTATTATGTCTGCATGCCGTGATGGTACTGCCATAGGGCCCTGCTCTTGGCACCTCTCAGCCTCCTTCAGCTGGTCAGACACACATCCTCCAGCGGTGGCAAGTGAACACCTGAATGCCAGTGGTGATAGCTTATGCAGAGGGCCAGGGCAAGCTAAGAAAAGATGATGATGAGCCGGGCATGGTGGCACACGCCTTTAATCCTAGCACTCGGGAGGCAGAGGCAGGTGGATCTCTGTGAGTTCAAGGCCAGCCTGGTCTACAGAGTGAGTTCCAGGACAGCTGGGGCTACAGGGAGACCCTGTCTTGGAAAGACCAAAAAAAAAAAAAAAGAAAAGAAAAGCTGAAAGGAGCAAGGTGCTCCGCCCCCGCAAAAAAACCCCAGAGACCCCTGAGGACCAGCTCCTCGAGTGACCTTGAAAAAACAAAAACCTTGGTTAATCTGGGCTGTGTGGCCTTAAGCATCCAAAAGGAAAGTATAACCAGAAATAAATAATCAGTAAGACCAGAGAAACTGTACTGCAGACATAGAACTTGAGATCTTAGTAAAGAGACAAAAAGAAAAAAGAGAGAGTACTGTTGTTTGGCCTGTCTTCAATTCTTACTGGCACGTGCATCTACCCTGCCACACTTTTGGCGCTCCTCAAAGACCTGAGACACAGCTTTTTAACCTTCCAATATAGACTGAAGACTCATGTCTCTCCAAGAATCCTCCAAGCCTTCAACGCCAGATGGGGACTGCTGAGATACCCAGCTTGTGGACTAAACAGCTAAGGGGATGTCAGCCTCATCAGAATATANCTGTCTGTCTCTCCTCTTTTTTTTTTTTTTTTTTTTCTTTTTTTTTTTCCACCTACTGTGCTCTAGTCAAGGCACCTGGAAGTGATGCAAATGAACTTTTGAGCTCCCCCCCCAACCCAGGTGCCTCAGCCATGTAAACAAGAAATCCCCACTGAGCTACCTGAGCAGTTGGGAGACTCTTCAGAGAAATGTCCGTCCGCTAAGACTTCAGAGGTTGGCTGCCAGCAGCGAGCTCAGGGGTGAAGGCAGCCAAGGGAAACCCACCATGGAGAGTCTCAAGCCTCACCCAGACAATTACCTCAACCCAGTGTGCCAGCAGCTTACACTTTTTCAAAAATCAAAGAACACGAGAACTCTAACCAACGCCCACCCACCAGAATTTCTTCTGTTCATTTCAGGCCCTATCTTACATATGCATAGATATTGGTGATCACAATGCACAATATTTATGAGTCTTAACATAGAGCCCAGTCCTGCGTCTGGGCCTTTTACATAATTTTGGGCCATCAGTTTAAATGTTTTCATATGAGTCCAGCTAGTGAATGTATTCAAAATTACCTGATCATACCTTATTCTAGGCTGCTTCATTTGTTTGCAGTTTCCCATTATTACAGACACACAATAAACTTCATGCACCTGGCTTCTTGCTTTGATTGAATGACAAGCTTAGAATAAACCAGAATTGGAATTCCTTAGTCAACTGTGGGAGATTTTATAGTTCTTGCCACATGCGACTATTTTGAAAAAAAAATCCCAATCATTGTCAGTACACAATAGTACATTATGGTTGATCCCCATGTCCTCCTGGTAGATTTAAGTGGACACCCTTTTAAACAATAATATACTTCCATGCTGAACATGTGGACACATCCCTTAATAATCCGCACGTGTGAAGATGCAGAGGCAGGCAGATCTCTGTGAAGATTTGAGGCCAGCCCTGGTCCTATCAGTGATTAGTTCTAGGCCAGCTGGACTACAGGGAGATGAAAAAGCATGCTTTTATTCACAGAAGCAGCTCACAGAGGCTTATTATTATCCAATTTGACGTTGGTGTGAGTGGGTTAGGGCACAAACTGAAATCAGATCACCTAGCTTCATATCTTGGCTCTGATGCTTCCTTGGAGTAAGTTATCCGACTTCCCTCAGACTTGGTTTCAGCATCTATTACCTGGGGAAACAGCAGCACCCTTTCTCCTAGAACTAATAAGAGTGGGTGTTTTAATACTGGTAGAGAGCACAGAGTATTGCTCAGCTGTTTAGCTCTTAGCTTTTTCTCCAACATGTCTTCTCTCTGCCCATCACCCTTTTCCTTCCAGTTACCATTTTTAATTGCCTATGTAATGCATTCAGTGTCGTTATACAACACGGCACAACCAGCAGACGAAAGCAATCAACAGAGAGAGCAGCAGTCATGAATCCACCTGATAACTCTGTGATCTATATAGTCATACATCAAAGAACCCAAGAGACAGATGCCGGAATTTTCCCATATTCTAACACACACCAATAGGAACAAGCCTTCGGCTATGAAGAAGGTGTTGTGGAGTAGGAAAGTTTCCATTCTAATGAAACCTTGAGTCAGCATCTAACGCTCGTCAGCCTCAACATACCCATCTCTTAATAGGGATAATATCCTCAGCCACATTAACCATATAGGTTTCATCATAAGAAACAATTGAGAAACATAGCTCTGGTGTCTATAATACAGAGATACAAAAGTGCAGATGCAGCGGTGGCTCCAGGAATGAAACTAGGTTATGACCTTGCCCATTGTTTGCTTATGGATAAGGAAACAGACATAGAGATGAGACTGTAAACAAGAACACAACCACTCATGGCTGGGTTTGAACTAGAATGCCTTATGCTCCTCAAAAATAGCCATTGGCTGGGAGAGGGGCTCAGTGGTTAAGACCTGGGTTCAAATCCCAGTATAGCACATGGCGGCTAAACAACCATCGATAACTCAGTTCCACGGAGGCCCGACCCCCTGTTCTGTCCGCCACAAAGACTGATAGTGACACAGGTGTGCCTTACCTACATACAGGCATACCATTCACATAAATAAGAATAAAAAATAAATTTTGACAAAGAATGGCCTACTGGTACCTCCTATTTCCCCGTTTGTTTTCCAGTCATGTTCGGATAACCATTTTCAACTCTCCCTCTCATTAGTTAAAATCTATAAAAGTACAATGAAGCAGATTCTGAAATTAAAAAGACTTGTAGAAATTTTCTGTACCTTGGGATGGGAGGCAGTTCTGTACATGTTCTATATACTATCCATAAATCAATGTACTACAAGTTGTAGGCATGCGAGACTCAACAAGTACACAGAATGAGACGTGAAGGTTTGCCTGTACTTCCTGATCTGAAATAGAAATTCATTATCCTTTAAGGTAACATGTATGAGATGGGGATACAAGTCAGCGGTGAAGCCTTTGCCCCTGGGATACCTGAGGTCCTAGATTCAATCTCACAGTTGCAAAAACAAAGATTAGGTAGAGGTAACACTGTCATTGGTCCCTGACCTACACACTGATTGTTCTGCCTCCTCTGTGGCCACCCACAGAATGCTTTCTACAGATCAAGATGTTTCTGAAGCCCAGAGCATCTGTTTGAGAACTTCAGATCCTGCTTGGTTTGGATCTGAAATATTTCTGGGGGTTTTTTTGTTTTTTGTTTGTATTTTTTTTTCTGAAATATTTCTGAAGGCTTGTGTGTTAAAGGCTGGTGGTGCTCCTGAGAGGTGATTGAATCATATGGCACTCACTTTATCATAGATTAATCTGTGGCTGAGGAAGAGCCCGGTTGGAGGAAGCCAGTTGTCAGCGTACCTTGTCACTGGACCTTCTCTCTCTTTGTTTTGTTTCCTGGTGCCACTTGCAGTGACAGGCCTCTGCTCCAGCACTCACTCCCTGTCAGCATGCTCTGCTCACCTGGGCCCTAAAGCAGTGCAACCAGCTGACCATGGTTGAAACCTCTGAAGTGAGGGGCCAAAATGAATGCTTGGTTGGTTTATCTCTTGTGTTTTGTCTCAGCAATGCAAAACTAATACAGACCCCAGCACCTGATTCTAAACACCATTGCCTTTGAATCAACAAATGAAAAAAAATCCAGCATGTTAGTCATAGTAGACATAAAAAATGTCCCATGGTCAAACGACAAAACGTGGAGAAAGCACATCGCCATGTTTGTGCTGCCATGTTCTGTTAGCGACACCCTCCATGACGAGTCACCACAAGCCCGTGCTGAGCAGAGGCTCAGCCTCTGACATCTGCGGCTGATGGAGGGTCAGGCCATAAACACAAGAAGTAGATGATTAAGAGGGGAATCAGTACATCTACACAATGGATGTTCTATGCCAGTGGTAAAGAAAGATGACATCATGAACTTACAGGAAACTGGATGGACACTTGAAGCCATCATGCTAAGTGAAGTAACACAGTCCCAAAAGCAACAAACAGGGAACTAGGGGTTGCCCGCCTTTGTGGATGCTAGTACCACGGAAATCCCCCCCCCAAATGAAAGACAGCTAAGGGCTGGAGAGAGATGGCTTGGCGGTTAAGAGAACCGACTATTCTTGCAGAGGACCGAGTTCGATCTCCAAGGCACCCACATGGCAAGCTAAGAACATCTTTACCCGTTCCAGGGGAGTCCAACACCCTCTTCTGACCTCTGAGGCATTGCACAACACGGGTGCACCAAACCTACATCAGACAGTTACACTCATATACATAAAAAATAATAAAAAATAAATAAATAAATAAATGAAAAACTTAAAAAAAAAAAAGAAAAACAAGCTGAGCAGCATTTATTGTTATATCTCTTTCTTCTGAAAGCAACTGTGATGTATAAAAGGTGAATCGTCTTAATAAGCCCTAGAGTTAACTTAACCACATACTTTCAGACATGGTATATAATGTATATGGGTGAAAAGTATATATACATATTTTAGAGTAATATAAAATTAAAGGGAAAAATGTGAACTCCTAAAACATATATTGGTGTTAACATACAGTTCTCTGGGAGGACATAACTCTGGTACACGTTTGACATTATATTAGGCATATTTTGTTGAGCAATACAATGGGGAGGGAACCACAAAACATAGGGACTGGGTCAAAAAAACAGACTGACATAGTAATTCTGCCCAAAACAATGGACCTTTACAGAGAAAAGCTTTAAAAAAGACTGAGAGAGAAAGATGGCCATTGTGACAGAATGCATGATCTGGGGTGGGGAGAGGGAAGGGGAAAGGGGAAATGTGTCTAAATTGAACTGAAAATGATGTCTGAAACACACAACATCAATTAAAGTATTATTTTTTTAAAAAAGGAGGGTGAACTTTCAGCCCTCAATAATAGGGAGATGAGCAGAAGAGAAGGCCTAAATAATCAAGAAATTCTGTTAAGGAGGCTAGAGAGATGGCTCAGCAATTAAGAGCACTGACTGTTCTTGCAGAGAACCTATCTTCAGTTCCCAGCACCCACAGAAGGCTGGCGAACAATCATCCTAACTCCAGTTCCAGGGAATCAGAACACCTCTTCTGACCTCTGTGGGCAGTGCCAAACAATGGGTACTTACATTACATGTGAGCAATACACTCACACAACATAAATAAGGATTATAAATAATATATTTTTTTTAAAAAGAAATCCTGCTGATGGGTCAGGGTGGATGAAGACCCTAAAGTATAGGTCCATCTGAAACAGGCTAAGAAAATGGGGAGGCCCTGAGGGAAGGAAGAAAAACTTGAACCAAGGCTCAGAAGTAGCATCACCTTGAAGTAGTCTTTCCAGAAAGTGGCATGTGAACCCAATCAAACCCCAGATAACACCAGTTGATGGGAAACAAAAGAAATGTAGTGAAATACTTTGGGGATTGTGGTGTTTGAATGAGACTGTCCTCCATAGGCTTTAAGTATTCAGACATTTTGTCCCCAGTTGGTGGCGTTGTTTGGGAAGGTCTTAGAAGGTGTGCCATGCTGGAGGAAGTGCATCACCAGGGGGCAGGGCTTAGAGAGCTTAACAAGCCCTGTCCTAGTCTCCAGAGGCTCTTCTGACCTTCCTATACTCATTGAGAGATGTGAACTTCGGCTTTCTGCTCCAGCCCCGGCCACCATGCCTCTCGTCACAATGGACTCTAATTGCCTGGAACCGTCAAGTTGTAAAAGCTTAAATAAACCCTTTCTTTATAAGTTCCCTTGGTCATGGTGGTTTTATCACAGCAACAGAAAAGTGACTAAATATAGGGATGCAGTCAGCAAAGTCTGGGTTAGAGACACACCAACAAGTTCCTTCAAAATAAATATCAGAAGAAAGGGTGATGGAAAGGAGTCTGTAGAGGCAGAAGGGCTCAGTCAGCCAAATGTTGTGCTTAGGCTTTTGAAAAATGTAATTCAGCAAACAAGCCAGCAAGACAGCTGGGGAAAAGCAAGGCTGGCCTTTGGGATGCTAAGGATTGTCGCATTTTTGATGAGATAATGGTATTGTGATGGTGTTTACACACATACCCCTGCCTTACAGAGGTTTAGTTGGTGGCATGAAATGTTATCTAGAAGGTTCTTACTTCTCTGAGGATAAATGAATATTAGTACAAGTCAAGCCATAGCCTTGTAGACTGGCTTCTACTTGGTAATTATGAGAATTGGATGAAGGACACATGACAGTCTATTATATTGTTTTTCCTACATTTGCTTACATCTGAAGTTTTTCAAAAATAAAAGAAACCAAAGCAAGATAGCTAGCACCCATCCCTGTGTTCTACAAGGAAACAAAAAACGATTTGCTTCGAGAGGGCTGTGGCTGTGGTTTCTTACTGTATTATGTCTGCATGCCGTGATGGTACTGCCATAGGGCCCTGCTCTTGGCACCTCTCAGCCTCCTTCAGCTGGTCAGACACACATCCTCCAGCGGTGGCAAGTGAACACCTGAATGCCAGTGGTGATAGCTTATGCAGAGGGCAAGGGCAAGCTAAGAAAAGATGATGATGAGCCGGCATGGTGGGGCACACGCCTTTAATCCTAGCACTCGGGAGGCAGAGGCAGGTGGATCTCTGTGAGTTCAAGGCCAGCCTGGTCTACAGAGTGAGTTCCAGGACAGCTGGGGCTACAGGGGACCCTGTCTTTGGAAAGACCAAAAAAAAAAAAAAAAAAAAAAGAAAGAAAAGATGATGATGATGATGATGATGATGATGATGTTGATGATGGTGGTGATGGTGATGAACATGTGTGCTCATACACCTAGTGAGGGACTTGGGAGTTTATTTGGTATGCAGTGAGGACCACCTGAAGTATAAGCATTGGTGAGGAGGATCAGGAAGAGTAATCTACTACCCATGCTCAAAGTGAACAAGGCTGGAGTTAGAATCTAGGGCCTGGAGTTAGACTCTAGGGCCTGGACATCAATAGGTGAGTTTGAAAAATCAGACTTAAGAATGCCATGTTAGCACTCGGGAGGCAGAGGCAGGCAGATCTCTGTGAGTTCAAGGCCAGCCTGGTCTACAGAGTAAGCTCCAGGCTAGCTGGGACTAACGGGAGACCCTGTCTCAAAAATAGCCACAAAAAAAAAAAAAAAAAAAGAATTGCCATGTTGAGACTGGGCATGGATGTAAGAGTGGAACAGAGGGGGCTGGAGAGATGGCCTAGCGGTTGAGAGCGCCGACCACTCTTACAGAGGACCCGGGTTCGATCCCCAGCACCCACATGGCGGCCGAGAACCATCTGAAACTCCAATTCCAGGAGAACTCCAGTTCCAGGGGAATCCGGGACCCTCTTCTGACCTCCGCGGCTTTGCACGACACGAGTGCACAAACTTGCATGCAGACAGTACATTCATACACATACGGAAATAAATAAAAAATTTTTTAAAAAATTAAAAAAAAAAAAAGAGTGGAACAGAGGACACACCACACACATTCCTAACCAAGGAAAAGAATGTTCCACGGGCAGCTTCCCTTATGACACATGAGATTCAAAATGCAGTTCCCCAAATCCATCTGTTCTCAAACCCAAAGTGGGACCATTAGGAATTTCACAGCCTCAGCTCCAAGAGGCAAGCTTTCCTCTTCTTACCCTTATAAGATGCCAGTTTTCACTAACTCTTTTTAAAAATATTTTTATTAGCTGGGCGTGGTGGCACATGCCTGTAGTCCCAGCACTTGGGAGGCAGAGACAGGTGGATCTCTGTGAGTTCAAGGCCAGCCTAGTCTACATAGTGAGTTCCAGGACATCTGGGGCTACAGGGAGACTCTGTTTCAAAAAAGACCAAAAAATATTTTATTTATTATTTTATGTGGTTTGTATGAGTGCATGTATGTAAGTGCACCTCAGAGTCAATACCCTCAGAGGTTAGAAGAAAGAACTGGACTCCCCTGGAACTGGAGTTAAGGACAGTTGTTAGCTGCCCTGTAGGTTCTGGGAATTGAACTCAGCTCCTCTGCAAGAGCAGGCAGTACTCTTAACTGCTGAACCATCTTTCCAGCCCCTTCACTAACTCTTACCATAATATTATTCCACTTTTGACTAACTTTTTCACATTTTGATTTCATTCACCTGGACCTGTGATAGATGTATCTATAAACCAACTTAGACATAAGGATTGTCATAACAATTGCACCCACAACTGGAGAGGATGAAGGTGATGCTGCAGAGACTGCTCTCAGTCCCATCATCTGCTCTTCTTCTTTCTTGGCAATACAGCTTATGACTTTTAACTGAATATAGGGGTGCACAAAATAAAGGCTGCGTTTCCCAGATCCTCTGCAGTCAAGTGTGGCTGTGTGGCTCAGTTCTGACCAAAGAGATGCAGGCCAAATTTCATGTGTGACTCCTGAGATGCGTTCTTTAAGGCATGGAAGTGTGCCTTTCTTCTTTTTAATTAGAAGATGGATGTGAGGGCTGAAGCTGGAGTACACATATAGAACAAAAATGTGGAAAGTCTGGGCTAGGGATGGTAAGGGGACAGGTTAGAAATATCCTGGGTACTGATCTCACACTAGCCCCAGACAGTATTCCTAGGATTTCTTTAATATGAGAAAGAATTAAACATTGGTTTCACTGAAGTCATGGCTATTTGCAACTTTCTCTTATTTTCTCCTTCCTGAAACCAGGTGTCAAATTACTCCTTAACAATTGGTTCGAAAAAAAAAAATTGATTCCCCTCCAACCTGGACACTAGGGAGAAGTGACATGTTTGGGCTGTGATGCAAGACTTTACTGAAATGGCTAAATAGTTAAATATGAGTGCTTTAAAAGGAACATGAGGCTGGGCGTGGCGGTACACGCCTTTAATCCTAGCACTTGGGAGGCAGAGGCAGGTGAATCTTTGTGAGTTCAAGGCCAGCCTGGTCTACAGAGTGAGTTCCAGGACAGCTGGGGCTACAGGGAGACCCTGTCTCGAAAAGACCAAAATAAAATAAAATAAAATAAAAAAATAAAAGGAACATGAAGGGCTGGGGTGAATGTTAAGGGTAATGAATGAATTAGGTATGACAGGATATGATTTAGGTTTCCTTGCCACTAAAGGAGACATTATGACCTTGTCTTAGTTCTTTATTTCCTCAGGGCCTCATTGGCTGGTAGGTGGATAAAGGGTGGAGCCATGTACTCAGAGAGGTGCAGTCACAGGTGCACCACATTCAGAAGACTGGTCCTCACACCGCACTGTGCGTAAGAATCACATGGAGGGGTTGGGAAGATGGCTAAGTTAATACAAGCACGAGGACCCAAGTTCGGGTCCCTAGTACTCATGTAAAAAGCTTGGCACTCATGTAAAAGAGTGGCCTGAGTCGGGCGTGGTGGCACTTGGGAAGCAGAGGCAGGCAGATCTTTGTAAGTTCAAGGCCAGCCTGGTCTACAGAGTGAGTTCCAGGACAGCTGGGTCTACAGGGAAACCCTGTCTCAAAAAGACAAAAAAAAAAGTGGGCTGAGTTTGTAATTCCAGAAGCTGGAGGCAGGTGGGTGCCTGACGTTCATCACCAGCCAGCCTAGAGCCCCAGGCTCAGTGAGTGACCCTGGCTCAAAAATTGAAGAAAACCCAATATCCACCTCTGGCCTCCATAAGCACATGCAAGCACTTCTGCATGCACACACATCCCCATCCACATAACATTTGCATATGCACACACACACACACACACACACACACACACACACCAGATAGAGACCTCATTTAAAAGGTACACCCCAAATCCCAGTCCCTGAGATACTGAGTTGGGACACCCAGGGCAGCGGTGCATCTTAACAAGTACCACCTTCATCATGGACGTGATTGGAGTCCCTCATAGACAAGCTTATCTCTGAGATCTAACCTGTCAGCTCAAATGGGATTACTTTGTGCCTGCTTTGTTCTGCACCAAATGCCTAGAACTTAGCATGCTGCTAGCATCGGGGTGCTCAGTGCTGGTCTGTGGTAATAAGGATCCCTGCCTGTTCTTGAAAAGAGTAACATGAAAAGGTCCTTTGCCTTTCACCTGGCTCTGCTACCCTGTAGCCTATGGACAGGGAACCAACAGAGTTAAGGATCTTTAAAATCTGATTCTCAAGCCAGCATTTGAGCCTTTGGTGGCTCAGCCTGCTTTCCGATTTTGCACGGTTGACTGCTTGGCCCTCAGTGAACTGTGTGTGTTAGTGAGTCATCCCCCTGGAGACGAAGCCTGAGGTGTTGAGAGTCCTCATAGAGAAGCTTCTTTTTGCAGTGGGTAGCAGTTAATACAAAGATCTACATTGGTCAAAGTGAAGGGAATAAATGTCTGTGGAGTGTTTAACCATAAATGGGGGCCTTCTGTCCCACCCCACCAAAGCTCAGGGAACATCACAGAAGAGGGGGCAGAAAGGTTGGAAGAGCCAGAGTGCAGAGAGGACTGCTGTAAAGGAGTGTCTTCTGGATATGACAGGAATGTAGCACTCATGAGCCCAGTAGCCTGTACAAGATCTGCGCAGGACCAGCCAGCCAACATTTCAGCATGGGCAGAGAAGGGGCTTAGAAGGCGCTACTGGCAGTTGATGGCCTCTGGGAAAGGGAGAGTCAGTTTCCTTCAGGACCGTGGGTCCTGGTAGGTTGCCCATGCTCTAGTGAGTGACCCAACAACCTTGCACATATGGGTAGCACTAACTGCATTCAGTGTATGCTGCTGAGGCATCTAAGTCAGCACTCTTCTGGTCTGCCAGCCCTCTAGAAGCTGGGTCATTCTGCTGCAGGGCTCAGAGGCTGAATTGACCTCCAAAACCTTTTTTGTCCTCCTTGGCTTCTCCAGAGTTCCCTGCCAAACTATAAAAGTTGACTCTTAAGGCTGGAGAGATGGCTCAGTGGTTAAGGATCCCAACTGCTCTTGCAGAGGACCTGGGTTTGATTCCCAGCATCCACATGGCAGCTAAGAACTGTCTTTAAGCTGGGCATGGTGGCCTTTAATCCTAGCACTCGGGAGGCAAAAGCAGGTGGATCTCTGTGAGTTCAAGGCTAGTCTGGTCTACAGAGTGAGTTCCAGGCCAGCTGGGGCTATAGGGAGGCCCTGTCTCAAAAACACCAAAAAAAAAAAAAAAAAAAAAAAAAAAAAGAAAAAAAGTTGAGTCTCAGCTTTTGGGGGACTCACGTGCCTAAGGTTAGATGCCGCCACTCAAAAAAAAGTGTTTCAGTTTGGGATGAAGGAGAAAGGGTGAGGCTGAGAGACCAGAAGAGTCTCAAGAAAAGCCACCAGCGGCTTCTAGACTGCAGGTATGGACCTTGTGAGACAAGTAGGAGACCTACTGGTCTCCCTGTAGCCCCAACTGGCCTGGAACTCACTCTGTAGACCAGGCTGGCCTTGAACTCACAAAGATCCACCTGCCTCTGCCTCCTGAGTGCTAGGACTAAAGGCGTGCGCCACCACGCCAGGCTTATGTGACCTTTTCAAGGCTTCTGGTGACCAAGGGCTTCCTACTTCCCATGCTGCCTGAATCCACATAGGAATCCTGCAGCTCATGTGGTTTCCACCATAATCCCTGTTTGTGCCAACCCTTAAATATTTATTTAATTGCTTATTTGTTTGCTTTCTTGCTTAGAGAGAGGGTCTCACCATCTCGAGACTGGCCTTAAACTTGTGACCTTCCTGCCAAGTACTGAGAATATTGTCTGTACCCCCATGGATGGCAAGTCCTAGGACAACAAACTTTCTTTCCTTTACGATAGAACCCATATCTTATGCATGCTAGATAATGGCTGTATCACCAAACTTCATTCTCAGTCTTTAAAAAACAAAACAAAACAAGCATATGCCACCACCCCCAAGGGCTCTCAGATCCTTTTTTTTTTTTTATGTGTATGAATGTACTGTCTGCATGTAGGTTTGTGCACCCGTGTTGTGCGATGCCGTGGAGGTCAGAAGAGGGTCTTGGATTCCCCTGGAACTGGAGTTCTCCTGGAATTGGAGTTACACACGGTTCTCAGCCGCCATGCGGGTGCTGGGGATCGAACCCAGGTCCTCTGCAAGAGCAGTCGGCGCTCTTAACCGCTAGGCTATCTCTCCAGCCCCAGACTCTCAGATTCTTAACACAGCAGTAATGGCTGCAGGGAAAGTCTGACCAGGGTTGGGGGCACAATCATCCCAGGGCCTTCCCACAGTAGGGTGCTGCTAGACCCTTGCACAGACAGAAGATCAAATGGACATGGAAATTGCCTAAAGGGAGAGAGCAGAGGGGACAGAGTCCTCCTGGCAGGTGGAACCTGCACCCCAACCTTGGAGCCCCAGGAGGGACGGAGGGCTAAGGCTTCCTTTCCTCACTGCCAGCCCTCTCCCTGGCATCATACTCCGGCCAGAGGCCAATCTCATCATCTGCCTGTCCTTCCCTGATCCAGCCCTCTACCCCAGATGTTCATCCAGACCACACTCGCCCTCCCCTGGCTCCCTTGGAGTCCAGAGCAGCTTGGGTTGCTGCTAGTTTGCATGTTCTTAAATCCCTTCGTCTGCTCTGATGCCTGGGACCAGACTGTCAACTGTCCTGTCCCTCTTGTTTCTCAGCTGTTCTTGGAAAAAGGTGTGACGTGTTTTCCACCTGTTTTTCAAATCTGACCTTCACTTCTTTGCTTTGTTGTATTGGAAATGATACCACAGGTAATATGATAGTCACTCTTAACCATCCGAGGTGTGTATTCGCATTAGGAACATTGACATTCAGGCCAGTGATGATGCTGTGCAACTATCGCCAGTATTTCCAGAACATTAATCATCCTAGACAGAAACTCTACACCCACTGAGCATCCTTTTCTCCCCTCCTCTCAGCCCCTGCTAACTGCTAATCCACTTTCTGTCTCTGTGAATTTTCCTATTTGGGTTACTTCGTGTAAGTAGAATCATAAAATATTCACCCTTTTGTGTCTGGCTCATTTAATTTAACATACTGTTCTCATAGCTCATCCATGTGTCAGCAGGTATCATTCCCTTGTTTCTGAATATCATTCCATTGCATGAATATTCCACATTTTGTTTGTCCTCTGCTCTGCCTGTTGATACATGGGTTGTTCCTACCTCTTAGCCATTGTCAATAATGTGATGGACAAAAGGGCATGATCTCTGGGTTCCTATAACCTGTTTTTTTTTTTTTTTTAATGTATAGGAGAGGAGGTTTCTGGGTCATAGAGTAATTTAGTTTGACTTTTAAAAAAAACTTCAAAAAATCATAAGCTGAAGATGCTAAAACCTATGATATATGTGGCATGAATATGTGCATATTTTGGAGTGATGCATATTGAAAGGAATAATAACAACAATAGAAAGACTTCATCAAAGTACTGACTGAAATGGTGAACTTCTGCTCAAAACAGTAAACTTCTGCATCAAGCATTTTGAGAGAGACTGAGAAAAAGATGAAAAACATGTTTGGCAGAATGCATGAGCTCCGGTGGGGTGGGGGGGGCAGGGAAGAGGGGCATGGGTCTAGATTTGATTTATAATTTTGTATGAAATGCACAGAGCTTCAATTAAAAAATTGGCTTTGAAAAAAATTAAAAAAAAAAACTTCCAGCTATTTTTCTGACCTTTTTTTTAGTCTTTTTGAGACAGAGTCTCCCTATAGCCCCAGCTTTCCTGGAACTCACTATGTAGACTAGGCTGGCTTTGAACTCACAGAGATCCACCTGCCTCTGCCTCCCAAGTGCTGAGATTAAAGGCATGTGCCACCACGCCTGGCTGAATCTTGTTTTTAAATGCTAGGAAAATACTACCTCCACTGTGAAGGTTCTCAGATGCCCTCTGTGCTCTGGGAACCCAGGAGCATATGAAGAATGCAGCCCTACCACCCCAGCCTCTGGCCATCTGCATGCTGGTATCTACCTACAGTGCTTTGTGGGAAGGCATAGGGCCAACCCCGCCCTCATATCCACAGCATCTCCCATTGCTGAGCTTGCTCATGGTGGACCCTGTGTATGATTAAGTGAATTCCCATTGCTAGCTGACTGAGGGTCAGTTGCTCTGTAATACTGCCCAGCTGCCTGGTTGGCCTGCTGGTGCTGAGGATCAGGATCGAATGCATGCACCTTTCCCTGCTCTCTCTGCCAAATCATATTCTTTTCCTTCTGGCTGGAAAGGAGGTACTGCCTATGGCCTATCTACCACGAAGGGCTTAAGTATGGGGCCAGAGAGCCCATACTCACTAGCCAAGTTGCCTTGGAAAAGCTTTTGGAGCTCTCAGAGCCTCAGTTTCTCTGGGGGCGCCTTGATGTTGCTGCTGCTGCCTCCCACCAGAGACAGACTGAATGGCAAGTGCTCAGGACAGTGTTTCAACATCTATGTTCCACCCCAGTGTTCTACACGTGTAACTAGACTACAGCACTGGGAGAAAGCCTGCTGAGACTCTTTCTGGTTCTGACTCCCACATCTTCCTAGTTTGGTTTGGGGTTTCAAATTCAGTACCTAAGTCAGCACTTGGTAGACAATATAAAATCAATAAATACTGCACTGAATAAACTGCTAATTTATCTTCAACTCCAGAGAGCCACAGTTTTTATTTTCCAAACACCAGAAGAATCTGAGACCCAGAAACATGGTCTGTGAGTATTACTGGCCAGGACAATATTAATTGTAGTGAATAGAAAACCTTGCAGTGGGGACTGGAGAGATGGTCCAATGGTTAAGAGCATTATGTAATGTTGGTCTGCCATGTTCCACTGCGGGCACAGATCTAACAGCAAAGTGGTTCAGAGGTTGAACAATGTAATCAACCCCCATGTTCTACTTTTTTTTTTTTTTTTGGTCTTTTTGAGACAGGGTTTCCCTGTAGCCCCAGCTGGCCTGGAATTCACTATGTAGACCAGGCTGGCCTTCAACTCACAGAGATCTACCTGCTTCTGACTCCTGAGTGCTGGGATCAAAGGCGTGCGCCGCCACGCTGGGCCCAGGTTCTATCTTTTGACCCTATCCCCCCAATGTACAAACTCTCATTTTCAGGTTTATTGCTTCATGCACTCACAGATGAATGTCCAGCTCAGGCATTATATCTTCATACAATATTTTTGAAATCAAGAAGAAAAGAGGAGGAGGAACGGCTTCTCATTGTGTCTCTCACTGTTATCAGATAGAATAATCTCTCCTCAAAACTCTACCACCCACCATACCACCTCCAGCACAGATGTATAAGCATTGGCCTGAGCTGGCTGGCCTGAAGGTACTAACTCAGAGGTTCCCCAACAAAAGGCCACCAAAATCACCTTACAGTGAGTCTCAAAGCCGATATGTTCCATTGACCCACTCAGAGTTTCCAATCCAATTTTGGTTCTTTCCATTCCTTCATTACCCTTAATCACAAGCAAATGGCAAAAGGTTATCAGACTTTCTGGAAGAGTCTCTACTGAGGAAGACAGAGACCAAACATCCTGGAGGCAGCAGACACTGTTCTGGAAGAAGACTAAATTGTAAAGATCAATATCCCTAGAGAAACGAGAAAAGACACTTCACACCAAGAACAGAGTGTTATTTGAAAAAGAACATTTAGAGAACAAAAAGAAGAGCTCTTGGAGACCAAAATCAGGAGAGCAGACATGGGACTTGATACAGCACAAGGATTTAAGATCAACCCAAGGAATCTTCTGGTAAGAGGAGAAAAGAGGCAGGGAAAGCCCAGAAGTACCAACATTGGATGAGAGAGAGATGGCTTAGTGGGCAGAGGCATTTGCCACCAACCCCGATGACCTAGACCCACATATTGGAAAGTCAAAGAAGAACTCTTTCTCAAAATAACACAAGAGGGACTGGAGAGATGGCTCAGTGGTTAAGAGCACTGACTGCTCTTGCAGAGGACCTGGGTTCAATTCTCAGCACCCACACGGTGGCTAACAACCATATGTAACTCCAGTTCTGGGGGACCCAATGGCCTCTTCTGACCTTCACAGGTACTGTATGAAACAGGTGCATCTACCTACATGCATGCAATATACACAGAAAATAAAAATAATTTTTTGGTCTTTTTGAGACAGGGTCTCCCTTTAGTCCCAGCTGGCCTAGAGTTTGCTCTATAGACCAGACTGGCCTTGAACTCACAGAGATCTGCCTGCCTCTGCCTCCTGAGTGCTGGGATTAAAGGTGTGCACCATCACATCTGGCATAATAAAATATTTTTTAAAACAGTACAAGAATACTTCCCAATCTGGATCATTTGAGACACAGAACCATTATAAAAAGAATGGATCCTGGGGCTGGAGAGATGGCCTAGCAGTTAAGAGCACCGACCACTCTTGCAGAGGACCTGGGTTCGATCCCCAGCACCTACATGGCGGCTGAGAACCGTCTGTAATTCCAATTCCAGGAGAACTCCAGTTCCAGGAGATTCCGAGACCCTCTTCTGACCTCCGCGGCATTGCACGACACGGGTGCACAGACCTACACGCAAAACAGTACATTCATACACATAAATAAATTAAAAAAAAAAATGGATCCTCCTCTACATCTTCACCTCTGGCCCACACCAGGTTCATGGGAAATTTCCCAGCTTCTCACTAAAATGGTCTTTGCTGGAGAAAGAGAAAACAAGGCCAAGGTCCATAAGAGAACACTTGAAGATGAGAGAGGAGGCCTCCACTGTGATCTGTCCTGCTGTCCTGACCTAAGGACCTGAGAATGAGCCTCCAGCTGGATCCCAGCTCCCAACCCCCATGATCCTATGTGGACTGTAGTTTCCCCCAGAAGCAAGCAGTGATTCCAATATTCCAGTGTATCTATTTCAGGGGTGATCCTGGGAAGACAATGTCAAGAGACAGGGGAAGAGAGATAGGGAAGAGAAGCTTGGTAGATTGATTAGTGGTCACTATTTCAATTGATTACAGGGCACTATTCTTCCCACTGTCGCACTCAGCATCGCGCTCTTTGGAAATGCAACTTCGCCCCTCTTCCCATCCAGGGTAAAAAATTTCTCTCCACACCTTGAACATGGCCAACTTGGTCTTGTTTTGACCAGTAGAATGGGCATTGAATGGGTTCTGGAGCCGGGGTCATAAAAACCCTTGCAGGTAGCTGATGATATGACCTCTTGAGGCACTGCCATGAGACAGGCACATAAAGAACCCCATCTGGCCTCCTAGAGGATCTGAGGTTATGTAGAGACCCGATGCACCCAGCTAACTACAAAGATACGAATGAAGTCATCCTGGACCTTCTATCCTGGCCAACTAGCAGCTGAATGCAGGTGTGTGAGTCTAGGCAAAATCAGCCTGAGAAACTCCAGTCAACCCACAGAATCATGAGAGATAACTAATGATTGTTTTGTAGCCACAAGCTTTTGTGATGGTTTGTTCTATAGAAGTATATAACTATTCAATCAAGTCCATTACTACTAAGAGCAACTAGAGTTCTGTCCTCTTGGGGAATTCTCGAACATGGCACAGAACACACTTCACAGTTATCTCAACAGAGAGTATTTTTTCACCAACTGTCTGCCCATCATTGGTTGAAAACTGATTGCCACCAACTATCTTCCAATTTTCTGTCTGTCCTGACAAGCCCAAATTTGACATGTAGCAATGGATGAAAGAGGGTCTGTACATGGCCCTGAAGATGTCTCTTCAGACCCAGGGCTGTTTTCTGAAACATACATTTTGTTCAGTCAACAAGAGTCAGTGCCTGCTCTTGTCTTTTGCAACCTATGGCTGTGCATCTCTATCCCAGCTTCCCTAGTCCTTCTCTATTCCACAGTCCAAATACTTCAGCAGACAGGTAGAATGCCCTTTTTACCTTCCTCATCCCAATGGGCAGAGCTCTCCAAGCCAGATGGTCTCCTAGTGGCCTGCATGTGGTCTGCCTGCAATCAGGGTCCACCCTGGGCCAGATAGAGCTCAGGTATTTCCACAATCAGGATTTTTACCTGTATGCAGACACAGGACTAGTTTGCATAAGGAAGCTGAGAAGAGGCATTTCTGTCTGGGTTCCTGTCCTCGTCACCCCTAACTGTGGGGGAACTGTTCCAAATTCATAATTTCTGTGGTATAGAATCCTCTATTGATGGTGCAGGGCAGGAAGTCAGGATTTCCAAGTACCCCCCCCCAAACACTCGACCATCCTCCATTCCAAGGAGCTCCCAGACCCCTGATACCTCTTAGAGGAGATATCTATGGTTAATCTGGATTGTCAACTAGACAGGCTCTAGGGTCACTATAGAAACACACTTCAGGGCTGGAGAAATAGCCTAGCAGGTAAGAGCACTGACTGCTCTTGCAGAGGACCCTGGTTCGATCCCCAGCACCCACATAGCGGCTAAGAACCGTCTGTAACTCCAATTCCAGGAGAACTCCAGTTCCAGGGAAATCCGAGACCCTCTTCTGAACTCTGTGGCATTGCACAACATGGGTGCACAAACCTACATGCAGACAGTACATTCATACACATAAAATAAATAAATAAATAAATAAATAAATAAATAAATAAAACACACTTCTTAGTATACCTAGGAGGGATATTCTAGATTAGGTTAACTGCTAAGGCAAGCCCCTCCCTAAATGTGGGAAGCTTCCTGCTATGGGCTAGGCTCCTGAACTGCATAAAAAGAAAAAGCTAGCTGACTGGGACCATTCCTCTCTTTCTCTGCTTCCTGCCTGCAGATGCAGTGTGAGCAGCTGCTCCGTGGTCCTACCACCATGAGTTCCCCACCACGGAGTCCAAATAAACTCTTCCTCAAGTCTCACTTATCAGGTTATTTGTTGCAGCAATGAGTAAACTAACTAGTACCTATCTCTGTAACCAAATTGGAACCTAAAGTGCATTTTCCCACATACACCATCGTATGATTGATAACCAGGTACACTTAACATTACGCTGCTGATGATAAACTTTAGGAACACCATGAGTTAAACAGAAATTTGCCGACTGGCCTGAAAAACCAACCACCATTTATAACTTGGTTTCTATGGGGAAATGCATTCAGAGTTCCAAAAACTAGCTCACACAGAGATTTCTGGAACACAGCCTGGTGGCAGCATTGAGAGCTGTAGGTGGCTTCTCACTATACCCAATTAACGTGGTCACAGTAGTTAACAGAGGACTCTCGTTCCAGACTTGGAACTCTGAAGAAAGCTATGGAATGCCCTGAGAAATCTTTTTAAAGTGTCCACTCCATTCCTTTGGAAGCTGAAAGTGCCCCAGAGTTGAAGAAAGAACCTAGTCCCACATGCTACCCAGGGTAACACCTGACACTGCTTATAGGTTTCCAAGGTTAAAGTGGCCACTGCTTCGTGGAGAATTTTTATAGGGCTACATGTCACTCCAACAATTCTTTTTGGCTTTTGCTCAGTCCCACATTGCTCCTCCCAGCCCCCATCAGTTAGACCACTGCAATTTCAACTCTCCCTTCCACTCCTTCTCAAGCACCAGGGTCTCAGTGGAGCCTTTCCTAAGTTCTCATCCTCTTCCACATTAAAACAAGACTTAGCTGCTGTGACAAACGAGCCAAGGTGTTTAAAAATACTTGTCTCCTCTGCAAAGAAGGGGCGTTGCCGGGTGACAGGCGAGCACCATTTCCCACGTGGAAAGTTCCAGTCCTCAGCTCCTGCCACCTGCCAACCCCCTCTAGGCACATGACAAGCCAAGCAAAGAACAGGCACATGAGCCTCTTGACAGCCCTTGTTTTGGAAGGTACTCATTCCTACTCTATATCATTGGCAGTAACTAAGAACAGTCATCACACATATTTATGGGGCATTTGCTTTGCGCCTGGCATTGTTTGAAGAACTTGAATTCCCTAGAATTAAATCTATAGCTATTTTCTGCATTATAGATGGGGACATTGAGGCACTGAAGGTAAGTAACTTGGCCAAAGGCTCAGAACGAGAGTATGGGCTTGACATCCCAAATATTCTGACTCCAGAACCTTGGAACCATACTGCCTTGTGTGGGGCCCACAAGGTGTCCTCTGTCTTAAGGACTCTATTAGGAAGTATCCACTCAACAGCAGGATGGGGGGGGGGAGGAACATGGAGACCCAGGATCTTTGAGGCTTCGGAGGAAAGAAAAGGCTCTCCCAGGGAGCCTGAATTATAACTTAGATGGTGTCCAGACATGGTCTGTGTACCCCCTTCCCTTGTAAGGGAGCACAGGTTTCTGGGTCTCTGGTCCTATGCAGAAGCACTTCTGTTGGCCCCTACTGCTAGAGCATGGCAGCTATGCAGGGAGGTACGAGAGGGTCTCCCAGTCCTAGTGGGAAGGAGGTTCCTAGGGAGAAGAGGGAAGGATGACCAGGTTAGAGACCACCAAAAGGCTTCGCCTCAGGGAACTGTGGAAATACCCCTGCCCTAGCTCTCTGTTGGAGGGAAAGGATCCTCTAGCCCCTGATTCCTCCTCCCCCAGCTACATCCACAGCCTGAACCAGCCCAGCTCTAAACTTCACATCTCTCCATCCCAAGAATCCTTTCTCCATTTCCAGCTCCTCATCTCTATGATGAATATTCACCCTAGTGTGACCTTGCAGGGACTCATTACCTGAAGGCAGGCCTTGTCCTGACGGAAGAGGCCCCATCCTTCATTCAGGGGCCTTGTGATGGCCTCTTCATCCAGGGATATTTTTGACAGTATTAGTAGCACTCAGTTTGAACCACACCCTTCTGAAGTTACTCTATAGACACAGGTCAGCCTCAGCACAAACCACTTGGCCACTGTCTCCAGGGATGCTCATGACATTGCTGTCCAGCTGCCAATTTTCCCCCATAGGAAAGTGGATTTCTCTTCCATGGGCCTCTCTGTTCCCTGCCCTCTTCAAGGTCCTTCACACTGGCCTTTGGCTGGGCAATCCTGGCAGATCACCTGACCTCTCCTAGACTTTGTTTCCTCACCCACAGAATGGGAGAATAATCCCCACTCCTCAGATTGTTTCAAGAAACCCAGTGCTCAACAAATGACCAAACAAATACCAGGATCTTCTCGAGATGTGGAGTCAGCTACTCACACTGAGGTATTGGTGCAGTCCTGAGCACTGAGCTACTCACACTGAAGAATTTGTGCAGTCCCTAGCACCGAGCTACTCACACTGAGGAATTGGTGCAGTCCCGAGCACCGAGCTACTCACACTGAGGAATTGGTGCAGTCCCGAGCACCGAGCTACTCACACTGAGGAATTGGTGCAGTCCCGAGCACCGAGCTACTCACACTGAGGAATTGGTGCAGTCCCGAGCACTGAGCTACTCACACTGAGGAATTGGTGCAGTCCCGAGCACTGAGCTACTCACACTGAGGAATTGGTGCAGTCCCGAGCACTGAGCTACTCACACTGAGGAATTGGTGCAGTCCCGAGCACTGAGCTACTCACACTGAGGAATTGGTGCAGTCCCGAGCACTGAGCTACTCACACTGAGGAATTGGTGCAGTCCCGAGCACTGAGCTACTCACACTGAGGAATTGGTGCAGTCCCGAGCACTGAGCTACTCACACTGAGGAATTGGTGCAGTCCCGAGCACTGAGCTACTCACACTGAGGAATTGGTGCAGTCCCGAGCACTGAGCTACTCACACTGAGGAATTGGTGCAGTCCCGAGCACTGAGCTACTCACACTGAGGAATTGGTGCAGTCCCGAGCACTGAGCTACTCACACTGAGGAATTGGTGCAGTCCCGAGCACTGAGCTACTCACACTGAGGAATTGGTGCAGTCCCGAGCACTGAGCTACTCACACTGAGGAATTGGTGCAGTCCCGAGCACTGAGCTACTCACACTGAGGAATTGGTGCAGTCCCGAGCACTGAGCTACTCACACTGAGGAATTGGTGCAGTCCCGAGCACTGAGCTACTCACACTGAGGAATTGGTGCAGTCCCGAGCACTGAGCTACTCACACTGAGGAATTGGTGCAGTCCCGCGCACTGAGCTACTCACACTGAGGAATTGGTGCAGTCCCGAGCACTGAGCTACTCACACTGAGGAATTGGTGCAGTCCCGAGCACTGAGCTACTCACACAGAGGAATTGGTGCAGTCCTGAGCACTGAGCTACTCACACTGAGGAATTGGTGCAGTCCTGAGCACTGAGCTACTCACACTGAGGAATTGGTGCAGTCCTGAGCAGTGAGCTCCTGCACATAGAATCATTCTCCAGAGAATTGCTCAAGGTAAAGTTGTGGCAGGGCTTGTCCTTGTAATAACCAGTGTCAGAGGGGCTGGGAGCAGGGGAAACACAGAGGCTCCTCACAGAGCACGAAGTAGGTGGGCTTTCCTAGGACTCCAATAATCCTCTCAATCCAGCGTCACCTGTGGAGGACGGCTGCCCCCCAAGTGTTTCCCTGGAGTTTGTTGCTGACTTTTAATTCTAGCCTGTTTTGCAGCCTATAGTTTATTCATTGAGCTTGGGCTGCCCCTCGATCCCATTTCCATGAGCTGGCTCAGTGTTTGGAGGATGTCTATCACTGTTCTCTTACTCCCCAGCCACCTTGGAATCCAGGCTTCCGCTTCCTGGCATTTTGCACAGGGTCTGATTCTTGATAGCCCCATGCCCACACTGCACCTCGTCTCAAAACCTTTGCTTCCTATAAGAAAAGCACCCGGAAGCTCTTGTGCATGAGGATCTATCATCAGCAACAGATATCACGTGAAAATGCTTTCTAGTGTGGGAGAAGTAGTCACTTTTTTCATTTATTTATTTAATTTTTAAAAATTTTATATGTTGTCTACATATATGATGTATGTGTGCACACGTTTTTGCAAAAGTGTATGTGCATGTGTTTGTACCATGTGTGGAGGTCAAAGGTCAACAGCAGGTATCTTTCTCAACCGCTGCCTTATTTTTGAAACAGGGTCTCTCACTGAACCCGGAGCTCACCGTTTGGCTAGACTGTCTGGCCAGCGAACCCCAAGGACCTCCTGTCTCTGGCTCCCCAGTACTTCTGGGATTACAGGTGTGCATTGCCACATCTGGCCTTCTATGTGGGAGCCAGAGATCCAAACTTAGGTCCTCCTGCTTGCACAGAGACCACTGAGTTATCTCCCCCTGTGCTGACTTTGTGAAGGTGGCAGGTTACAATGAGGTAGGTTTATATGACAAAAGTTTTATATTATAACTATTATATATACACACAGATCTACAGCATAATCATAAGAAAGTTTCATTCTCTTTTTAATATATTTTGCATTTTTAAACACATTTCTTATAAATATTTATTATAGATTAAATTTTGTTTTGGGTCTCTAAAACCTTAATGTACTGCGTTCACATCTCCGCCTATAAAAACATCAAGAGCTCTTCCCAGCCAACACAGTAAGGCCACTGAGAAAGTTTTCATGCCAAAAACCATGTTTAACTCTCAGAGAAAACAAACCTTTCAGAGAGTCTCGCGAAAGTTGCAGAACTTTCTCTAGAAAAGTACACAGAGATGCAGCATGACCCCAATGAAATCTGTCCATGAAACTCAGGTTAAAACTTTCTGATCCAGCCGGGCATGGTGGTGCATGCCCTTAATCCTAGCACTTGGGAGGCAGAGGCAGGTGAATCTTTGTGAGTTCAAGGACAGCCTGGTCTACAGAGTGAGTTCTAGGACAGCTGGGGCTACAGGGAGACCCTGTCTCGAAAAGACAAAAAAAAAATAAGTTTCTGATCCCAGTAAAATCCTCCAGTTTCATGGATGAGGAAGCAGGCCAGAAGAGAGAAGCCAACTTAAGATAGGGGTTGTCGGGGCTGGAGAGATGGCTCAGCAGTTAAGAGCCCTGGCTGTTCTTGCAGAAGACCAGAGTTTGAACCTCAGCATCCATGTGACAGATAAGAAGCAGGATAACAACCGTCCATAACTCCAGTTTCAGGGGATCTGACACCAGTTTCTGTCCTTCATGGGCCTTGCATGACACAGGTGCACTTACACACATGGATACATAACACATACACATAAAACTAAAAAAAATGACTAAAAATTTTTTTATTTATTTCTGTATGTGTATCAATGTACTGTCTGCATGCAACGCCTTCTGTCTCCATGCTTTCCCCAAGCATTCCCCATCCTTTTATAAATCCCTTTCTCCTCCTTTCTAACTTCCAAATCCTCTTCATCAGTGTCAAGACTGGCCTCAGATGTACATAACTGAACCCCTTCTCCCCAAAAAGATTGCCTCAAGTACCCTAGATTCTGCTTGGGGGAGGAGGGAAGCAAATCTAGAGACAAGTAATCCAGGGCTGGTGTGGTAACTCCATAAAGTTGCCAGGGACCCAGGCCCCTTTGGTCTTTTTGTTCTCTCTACCTCACTATGCATAGCCCATACCCAAGGTTGTTTTGCTAACTAAGATATTAACTAAGAAGTAGAAAGGAAAAAATGGATGGATAAGGGAAGAAAAGTAGAAAGGGAGGGAGGGAGAGAGGGAAGAAGAAAGGAAGAAAGGGAGGGTTGAGCAACAAAGACACACTTCTACTGAATCACCTCTTTTATAGACTTCTCAGAAGTCCCACACACCATCTCTGCTGCCAGATTTAACTCCAAGGAAGATAACTGGGTATTCTGTAAGAGCTGTGTGAGTACTGACTAGGCTCCATTCATCATTGGCCATGCCACATCTAAAGAAAGTCCTGTTCAAATCCCTCTTCATTCATGAGGCCTTGTCTATCCACTCCCAGCTGGTAATGGGCTCAGCTTCCTGTGTAACCTCTTGGTCTGTGTCTAAGCCTTTTTCTTATTTCTTATCTCTGGATATTATTGAAATATTTCATTGCTATGTAAATGGCTTTCTCCTACAACATATCAAAGTTTATGGAATGCAGCTAAAGTAGTACTTTGAGGAAAATTTATAACCCTAAAAATGATCCTTTTAGAAAAAAGTTCTCAAATTAATAATTTAAGTTTCCATCTAAAACTAGAAAAAGACACATAAGAGAAATAAATAAAATGAAAAAAAACAAACAAACAGAAAAGCAATGAATAAATTCAGTGGCACCAAAAGCCAGTTCTTTGAACAAAAATATTGATAGCCCTCTAGGCAGATATACTAAGGGAAGAAAGACAGAGAGAAGAAGCGGGGGGGAGAGAAGAGAGAGAAAGAGAGAAAGAGATCCTATGATCAGGAATAAAAGAGGGGGCAGCACTATAAACTTCAGACATTGAAAGGAAAAGAAAGAATTTAAATGAAATGGTCTGATTTATTTTTATTTTTAAATGTATGAGCATATGCCTGCATGCAAGTGCACCCATGTCATGCAGTACCCAAGGAGGACAGAAGAGGGCATCAAATCCCCTGGAACTGAAGATACAGACAGTTGTTAGCCACCATGTGGGTGCAAGGATTCAAACCCCAGTCTTCTGCAAGAAATGCCAGTGCTCTTAACCACTGAGCCATCTCTACTGCCCCAAGGCACAATTTCTTATACAAACTTCCAAAAGTACTCAAAAAAAAAAAAAAATTGACTAGGTGTGTCCACTAAATAACTCCACAGCTTAGTGCCTCCAACACAGACACCACAGAGTTTCTCACTCCCCCAAACATTTAAAAGGGTAATGCCGTGTGTATATAATATAGAACCTTCCAACAAACAGGAGGAAGAATCACTGTCCAACTCATTTCAGAAAGCCAGTTTTATACTAATGATGAAGTCGAGCAAAGACAAGGAAAAGAATTAAAACCAATATCCACTCCTCATGAGCATAAACACAGAAATCCTTACAAAATATTAGCAGACCAAATATAAATATATTGATAATGTACCAGGAACAAATGAGTCTTTCTGCAAAGATACAAGACTGGTTCAACATTTGAAAATTAGTGACATCAATGTGATTAACAGGGCGTGGTGATGCACACGTAGAGCCCCAGCGTTTGGGAGGCGAAGCCAGGAGGGTCAGCAGGTCAAGGTTATGTAGTGGCTACATAGTAAATTCGAGGCCAGTTTTCACTACATGAGACCCTTTCTCCCACATGTCCCAAAACAGAAAGTCAATGAATTCTGCATGTTGACAAAGTAATAAATACAAACGTGCGTGATCACTTTGTTAGATACAAAAGGCATTGCAAGATTCAATTCCCTCATGATAAAAACTTCAAGTTGACTAGATATGGAAGACATTTCCTTACCTTGATAAAGGGAATCTAAAGAGCCCTACAGATAACAGCATGCTCAATGGCAAAAGACTGAACACTTCCCTCCTAAGATCAGGAATGAGGCAAGAGTGTCTTCACAGTGCGATTCAGCATTACACTGTTATTTCCATCCAAGGCAGTAAAGCAAAACAAAGAAAAATAACCCAAAAGGCATATGGGGACTGAGAAGATAACTGACTGAGGTGGGAAAGCACTTGCCACTCAAGTATGAGGACCTGAATTTGGATCCATAGCACCCATGTAGAAAGCCAGGCACAGTGCTGGGTAGGCAGAGGCAGGAGGGTCTCTAGACTTGCTGGTTGGCCTATTTGAGTTGGTAAACTCCAGGTTCAGTGAGAGACCTTGCCTCAAAAAATAAGATAGTGATTAAAGAGGACACCTGACATCTACATTTGGCCACACATACATGTACACATGTCCGCACACATACACAGAGGGGGCAGGGGGAGAACACAGCCTGGAAAGAAAAAAAAGAAAACTTTCTTTTGTCATGGATAACTGCAAAAGGCTCCTAGAACCTTTTAGCAATGTTCCAGGATACAAGATAAGCATGTAGAATCAGTTTCGTTTCCATGTCCCAGCTACAAATAATTAGAATGCAATTGCATTTAGAATGCAAATAATTACAATGCACTAAAGCAATGAAATACTTAAATACAAATCTAACAGGACGCATGTAAGATCTTTCTGCTGAAAAGTTATCAATACTACTGAAACAAATAAAAGATAAATTGATAGACATAAAATGTCCACGGAAAGGAGAACTCAATCTTGTTAAGATGTCAGTTATCCTAAAATTGAGCTGTAGGTTCAACAAAATCTCAAATAATTTCCCACATTTTTTAGACATAAGAAATCCGAGTATAAAATGCATATAGAAATACAAAGAGTTAGCAAGTCAAAAACAGCGTTGAAAAGGAAGAATGTGGTGGTTTGAATGAGAAATGTCCCCTATAGGCTCAAGTACTTGAACTCTTGTTCACTAGTTGATGGTACTGTTTCAGAGATCACAGAATTTTTGGAAGGTGTGGCCTTGCTAGAGGAAGTACATCACTGGGGGCGGGCTTTGAGAGTTCATAGCATTGACCTACTTCTAGCTTTCACTCTCTGCTTTGTGTTTGCTACTGAAGACCTGAGCGCTCAGCCTCCTGCTGCATATACCATGCTGCCACTTGATGTCATGTCCCCCACAGTGGACTCTCCTGAATGAGTCCTTTTGTAAGGCAAAACAAACTCTTTTTTTTTTTTAATTTTTATTTATTTTTGTATGTGTATGAGTGTACTGTCTGCCTGTAGGTCTGTGCACCCGTGTTGTGCAATGCCGCAGAGGTCAGAAGAGGGTCTCGGATTCCCCTGGAACTGGAGTTCTCCTGGAATTAGAGTTACAGATGGTTCTTAGCCGCCATGTGGGTGCTGGGGATCGAACCTGGGTCCTCTGCAAGAGCAGTCGGTGCTCTTAACTGCTAGGCTATCTCTCCAGCTTCTTTGAGTCACTTTTGGTGGTGGTATTTTATCATAGCAACAGACAAATAACTAATACAGAAGTTGGTATCATAGTAGAGTGTTGATGTGAATAGTCAGACCATGTTATTCTAAGCCAGATTGTTACTTCAATCTCCACCTTGAATTCCTGTCCTCAGTTCCTGCATTGGCTTCCCTTAATAATGAACTATAAAGTGTAAGATGAAATAAATTATTACTGTCCAAGTTGCTTTTGATCAGTGTTTTATCACAGCAACAGGAAGCAAATAGAACACAGAACAATGTTGGATTTTTTTTTTTTTTTGTCATTTTTGAGACAAGCTCAGACAGCCAGGAACTTCCCTCTCGTTATTTTATTTATTTATTTATTTATTTATTTATTTATTTATTTATTTTTGTCTTTTTTGAGACAGGGTCTCTCTTTAGTCCCAGCTGTCCTGGAACTCGCTCTGTAGACCAGGCTGGCCTTGAACTCACAGAGATCTGCCTGTGATCAAGGATCAGTTTCCCTCATCAGGGAATTAGTGGGTAAGCTCAGTGACTTCAACCTGAGAAATTTACACATTGAAGCATATTGCAAGGAGGCATGGATCCCATCTGCACCAGTAAAGGAACTGCAGACTTTAGTCCACAGGTTTTAGGATGGGCTTGGAGAGATGACTCAGCAGTTCAGAGCACTTGCTGCTCTTCCAAAGGAACCCAGTTCAGTTCCCATCACTTGTCTGACAGCTAACAACCACCTATAACTCCAGCTCCAGGGAGTCTGATGCCGTCTTCTGAAGGGCATCAGACTTTTGAAGGGCACCTGCTCTCAGGTGCATCCCCCCATCCACACACATACGCATAATAAAAATAAAACAAAATATTTTGAAAGGTTTTATGTGGTACCGGGGAGTATGATGGGAGGAAGGGACACGGGGAGTCACCACGTCCTGGAAATCAAGCTGAGGTGCCTTTCCCTGCATCATGGGGTAGCTCAGTTGAGGCTAGGCCTGAACTAGCTTATTATACTATCTTTAAAATAACAGGAGGGGCCAGGCATGGTGTGCACGCCTTTAATCCTAGCACTTGGGAGGCAGAGGCAGGTAGATCTTTGTGAGTTCAAGGCCCGCCTGGTCTACATAGTGAACTCCAGGCCAGCTGGGACTAAAGAGAGACCCTGTCTCAAAAAAGACAAAAATAATAAATACATACATACATACATAAATAAATAAATAAATAAATAAATAAATAAATAAAACAAGAGGGAAGTTCCTGGCTGTCTGACTTCACCTTCCTGTACACCTCAACCCCTTTGATTCCTGTCCAGTCCTGCTGGCCACAGCCTCCCTCATACTGAGCTGGGCCTAGCCAGATGCTCCCCAGCCAAAGAAGATTAGGTCTCTCTCTCCACACGAGAGCCATCTACAGATGTTCAGCTGCTGATTGAGCCTCTTCTTTTCACAGCTTGGGTAAGAGGTATTCCTGGCCTAGAGCCCAACCTCTGCCCTGCACCAGGCTGAAACCCACCAGAGGGGGAGGAGGTTGGAATTGTCAGGTGACTTCGATTGAGTGATACAGCTCCAGAGAGTCCCTGGGAGGGATGGGACACCTGGGGAGAATGTCCCACCAAATCCAGTCCCAGGACTACCATAGTAAATAACCACATGTTTGTGCTTAGCGGAGCAGAAACGTATTCTCCATCAATTCTAGAATGGAAAGTCCAAATCCAAGATGTCCCTTTGACCCACTCCCTCCTCCCTCATTTCTCTCCTCTCCCTCCTTGGATACGTTCCTAACAGGTTTCATGGGTTTTTTTTTTTATAAGCGTACATTCTTGTTTAATTAGTAAGAGTGGATAGTTACGGCTCTCCCTCTGAGTGTTTTCTCCAACTGTTTTAAGCTCCTCCATGTGGCCGTGCATACATCAAATCTGTTACTTCTGACGTGGGTGTGGAGACTAAGGACACCAGCTTTGACATCAGCAGTGTCTGAGGATAGAAAAAGGAGGCTGGCGTCCAGCATGGGGCGTGTGAGGACACGGGGGCTGAGTTATCCTAACTCCAGAACTGAGGTCCTAAAACCTTGTTCCTCTTGCTGCCCTGCAGGACCCTGGCCCTTGCCACACTCAGAAGAGCTGGGGCAGCAGCATCTCTTGGGCTCAGCCAGTTCAGTGGGCCTGACCCTGAGCCCCAGAGGTGCAGTGCCCAACACTTGGGAGGCGGGAGCAGAAGCACTGCAAGTTTGAGACCAGCCTGGGCTGCATAGAAAGACCTGGTCTCAAGAAACAAAGATCTATTGGCTCGCCTGGGCACCACGTGGTCCAGACGGATGATGGCGGGCGCCGGGAAGACGTGCGAGCGCTCTTCCGGGCTGGCATCCGTGCAGCGCTGGAAGCTTGGCCTGCTTTGCAGATGGCTGTGGAGAACGGCTTCGGGGGCGTGCACAGCCAGGAGAAGGCCGAGTGGCTGGGGGGGGGGGGGGGTTGCAGTGGAGGATTACGTCATCACCAGTGCTGACTTGGAGCTGGAAGAAGTGGAAGACTTGCTTGGGGAGCTGATGACCACTGAGTTTGACACAGTTGTGGAGGATGGCAGTCTGCACCAGGTGGGTCAGCAACTGCATACCATGTTCTACCACTTCCAGAGGGTCAATGGGGCTGCTCTGAGGGAGATGGCCTCCCACATCAGGCAAAAAAAGTGCAAAGTCACAGCGAGAGAGACTAATGTGAATGAAAATGATAAGAGCAGCATGGGCAAGATGGAGGTCGCAGCTACAAATGATGGGGCGGGGCTGCTATGGTTGGGGCTTGTGCTCCGCCTGAACCCTCTGATCCAGAACCCCAGACTATTAAGGAAGAGGATATAGTAGAAGATGGTTGGACCATTGTCCGGAGAAAGAAATGAGGAGGGATAGAAATGGTTTGGGCTCTTGTTAGATGGTCTAAGGACTATTGTGGAGGGCTATAGACTGATAACCCCCATCTTGTTCCCTTTCCCAATATCCACCAGGGGGGGGGTGAAAACCCTAGGATCCTTGGTTCTAGGGCTGACAAGACCTGTCATAGCCTTTGAATCTTAAGGTAAAAAAAAAAAAAAAAAAAAAAAAGAAACAAAGATCTTACTTCAAAAATATTATTTCTTTTTATGTGTAAGAGTGTTTTGCCTGTACGTATGTGTGCAGTGCTCACAGAGACCAGAAGAGGGCGTCAGATTCCCTGGAACTGGAGTTACAGACAGTTGTTAACCAACATGTGGGTGCTGGGAACTGAATCTAGGTCCTCTGCAAAAACAGCCAGTGCAGTTAACTGCTGAGCCATCTCTCCAGCCCCCTAGAGGCCTTACTTTGTCCTCTCTTCCCAAAGCCCCAAGGAGAAAGAGCAAAGAAGAGTGCATACCCCAGGTATGGGGCAGAGAGGGCATGGTGCCAAGCCTGGAGTGGAAAGCAAGCCTACAGAAGACTGACCTTCTTAGCCTCACTGCCCAGGGCCGAGCAGCACTTGGGGAAGAGAGGTCTGAGTTCAAGGGCTAACTACCCTCACTAGCTCCAAGGTTAGTGAGAGGGCCATGGCATTAGCACGGAAAATGGGATGGGGACAGGTGCAATGGGCTTGCCTGAGGGGCCTGTAGCTGATGAGAGCTGATAAGATTATACAGACCTCCCTCCTTGGTGAATGTCCATGCTTCCTCAGCCCCATAGGCCCACAGAGGTGCCTGGGGGCTGTTACCTGTGTGCCAAGAAGATGCCAAGTTCACAACACTCAGCTTGAGCCACCACTGTCCTACGTGAAACACAAAACCACTCAGTCCTGGGCACTTCAGTGAAAATGAGTTTATTTAAGCCAGGTGGCCTGGAGTGGAAGGCGCTTTGGCAGGGGAGTGGCCCCTGCCAGTAGGGCAGAAGGGGGGAGGCTGGGGGGCCCGTAGACACTGCCCCCCCCACTAACCTCTGACCTCTCCCACCTGCCTGCTCTGGTTCCGGGCTTCCCACCTGTTTACCTTGGAAAGGAAAGGCTGTCTGCCTGGGGACAGCCCCCAGATGAGACACATAGTGTCACCAGACACTTTCCCCAAACCATTGTCCCAGCCCCAGACAAAAGAGAGTGGTCCCCTGCCTGGGCTGAAAGGAGATCTAGCTGGGCTGGGTTTCATGGGGAGCCTCTGTCCATTCATTGACTGAGTGCAGAGAGGGAGCCTTGGCCGCACAGGCCTATCAGAGGGTATTCCTTACTCCTGCCTTGTCTGAGGTCAGCATACCAGGCAGCAGAGGTGGCAAACAGTCCAGAATAGTGCGTATCCGGTTCTGTGCTCAGAGCCTTATGTCATTGAAGGGCTTCCTTTATTTCCATTTTGCTGATTAGCAGGGTTAAGTGACTTGTCCAAAGTCAAGTGGCTTGTGTGGGATGATGGGCCGGGTACTCACCATACACAGTCCAACCCTGGTTCCAAGCACCTCTACAGCAGGTGATTCCGTTCATCTCTGGGCAGATCTAGATCCTCAGTGACTTTCCAGGAGCCCCTGGAACTATGGTTTTCTCCCTGACAATGGGTAGGTATCACATTTGCCTGGGAAACTTGCTAAAATACTCCTGTCTTCCCACTGTCTGATCATCTGCTAAGACGGGTTGGAGTGAGGTGCACTGCTCATATACGGCAGAACTCCTGAAATGAGGTGACTGCTGTTCTCCTTCACTCAAGGTCTGCTATCCACAGACCTGTGCCCACAAGACCCAGGGAGAAACAGCATCAGCGCCACCTCAGTCCAGAGTGGGACAGCCCCCAGCTGCTGGTGTCCGCCCTCCACCTCGTCAGGCTGCTGCTGGTTCTGGGCCCCCCAGGATGCTGTAGGCTCCCAACCCCACCCCAGGCTGATGCTGGCTTCCAGCCCCATTCCAGGGTGCTGCAGGTGTCCAGCCCCCAGCCCGGAGGATCCTTTTCCAAGCTAGGTAGAAGGGCATAGATATGGGCCACACAATCACATGCTAAGACCGTGACATATAGGGACAGTAGGCACAGAGGGTCAGGACTAAGGGATTTGACTTCCCGCCTCTCTGCTACCAAGCGTAGTAGCACAGAACCTCACCAAGCCCAGCTTGCAGCATGGGCTAGACACTGGAAAACTGCTTCATGATAAGTCATTTTCCCTAAATAATTTGCAGTGAGGATCACATGAAATCGTGGGTTTGACGAGCATAACATGAGAATGCTTTTAGAAAGGGTTATACGAGAAGGGAAGAGCCACCCTCACTATGGGCAGCACTGTCCCATAGGCAGGCAGTAGCATTCCTCTCTCAGGTTCCTGAGTGTGGATGTGATGTGACCATCTGCTTCCAGCTCCTGGGACCACGCCTTTCCTGAGTGATGTGACGGGCTGCACTCTAAAACTGTGATTAACCTTGCCTTCCTTAAATTGCTTTTGCTAGGCATTCTGTCTCAGTCATGAAAAAAATAATGCTAACATATCTAACAGTGAGTTTAACTGTAACTGTAAACTACACATCATCCTCACTGAATCCTAACTAAATGTACCTCCAGTTCAACATCCCCTCAGATCCTCTTTTACATCATCTATCACAGGATGAAGTATAGCAGAGGGGCCTTCAAAGGACAAGCACAGGACTGGAGAGATGGCCTAGTGGTTAAGAGCACTGACTGCTCTTGCAGAGGACCTGGGTTTGATCCCCAGCACCCACATGGCGGCTGAAAACCGTCTTTGACTCCAGTTCCAGGGGAATCCAATGCCCTCTTCTGACCTCCAAGGCTTTGCATGACATGGGTGCACAGACCTACATGCAGACAGTACATTCATACACATACAAAAATAAATAAAATTTAAAAAAAAGGACAAGCACAATGGACTTAACCAGTTACATTCCAAATTACCTTACTTTTATAAATTTTACAAAAGCACATGGGTGTGTGGACATATTGCTGGACCTCTTCCAGGGTCCCTGAGTGGAGAACCTCTAACACTAGATCCACCTGCCTCATCTTTGTTCAACAAGCATCTCACCACTGTGCCACGTGGGACAAACACCACTGGGGGATGCTGAGGGGCTCCCAAGCTTCCACTTCAGTCCGGTTGTCTTGGTTTGTTTTTGTTTTGTTTGAAGTGCTAGAGGTTGAACTCAGAGCCTCATTCATGCCAACTAAGCCTGCATGCTACTACTGAGCTTACTTCCAACACCTGCATGTTTTGGTTTGGGGGGGGGGTGTGCTCAGTGAAGTTAAGAGGGTAGAAAGTTCAAAGAATCTGGCTTCAAGATTTCTAGTTTCAGTCCAGCCTTGCCACAGAACCTCCCAGTTTCCTGAGCTGCAGTCTGTATAATGGTCAGTGTTGTCAACTGAACAGAATTTAGAATCGCCAGAAGATAGGCCTAGGGGTATGCCTCATTAATGAAGTGAGGTAGGAAGAGCCATTTTAATTATGGGCAGGACCATTCTTAGAGAGATCTAGGCTAAAAAAAAAAAAATGGAGAAAGTGAGCTGAAAGTTAGAATGCACACATTCATCAATCCATTTCCTGATTGTAGGTGTCATGTGACTGACTACTTCAAGCACCTGCCGCCTTGCTCCTCCACCATGATGGACTTTGTGGGCTAAAAGAAACTGTTTCTTAAGTTGCTTTCAGCTGGGCCTTAGAAGACCTGGGCAACCAAAAGAGGACCCGTTTTGGTTACCAGGCCCAGGGGGAGCATATGGGGGCTGAGAAGCAGGCTACATAGATCCCCAGCAAAGAGGGTGGGGAGAGGTCCTCTTCGAAAAGTAGCCTTGCAGATCAGCTAGTGGTACCTACCTATGTTGAGTAACTTTCAAAGGGTCTTCTGATCATAAGGGATGAAGAATGCCCCCCAAGCAGACAGGCTTGTCTGTTCTGTGGCCAGACAGCCAGGAGTGGTACTTCTGATGATTAGTATGAGAGTCCCTGCCAGGCAGCCCTGGTTGGCCAGCCACCTTGTTGTTAGGCTAATGCTTACCTTCTAGTGTTCTGTCCCTGGCCACTGGACACTGCAGTTATCTCTGAGGTAACTGTGCCCACCTTCTCACCGGCCTTAACTCTAGATACTAGCCCTAACCCTCTGCTATACTTCCATTCACTTGACAAGGGTTACAGCTCTATTCACAAAGATCTCAGAGGGCTTGAGGGGTCAGATAGACAAGTTGTCACAATAGTGAGGTGAAAACAGAAAGGACGGTGCTCTGGGGGAATACAGACAGAGCTCTAGTCAGGCAGAGGCCAGGGGCAGCAGGGAAAGAGACTCGCCTATGCCAAGACTATATATACTTCAGGAAGTTGAGCTGAGTGTCCCTATAAATATGCTTTGAATTGTTAGATGACAAACCTGAGTGTGGTTCAGCAAATAATGGCCCTGGTAATGACCATCAACTCTTTACAATTATGCCTAACTTTCAAGAGTCCCAGAGCCAATCCCAGCCCAAGGATCTACCTAGAAAATTCTTCCTCCTTTCACACTCTTAACTACTGTTTCCAGTAATGAAAGCATCCTCACCTATGTGGAAGACACATCTACTTTAACATGACGTTTATTGGATTTGAAAGCAAGTCAATTGTAGAAAAGTTGGAGAAATCAAAACAGTCCTGTGGCGCAAAACATCTCCCACAGCGTGAGGTTTAATAACCATTTTCTTGCCATGTCTTTTCAGTGACACTCAAGTGTCTGCTGCTGGGGTAATGGAGCACTCTGCTTTGCAGCAGGCTCCTCTCCACTGTGATAACCAAACCTAGCTCCTCTTGCTGCTACATCTTTGCCTGTAGATACACAGATGTTCATGCTGAAAGAAGGCTGAGACAGGAACTACGTGATGACATTCACAGGCCGGGTCAAGAGATGAGCACCTTCACGGCTGCGCTCCCCTCTGTGAAGGCAGCCCCTGCCTGCAGCCTGCAGAAGTGCTTCCTGGAAGGCTCTTCCGTGCTTGTTTGTGAACTGAACTTAGTCCCTTTGAGCCTCTGTCTTCTAGGTCTGTCCTCCCCGACCTGGCGCTCTGGCCTACAGATTCTCCCTAGTAACCCCCTAACCCCACAAAAGGCCTCCCCCCCAAAAAAGGCTTAGCTCCTTTCTAGGTTTAACAATCCTGGATCCATCACCATCTTATGTATTGCCCAAGAGACCCTTCTTTTTTTTTTAAATTTTATTTATTTCTGTATGTGTATGAATGTACTGTCTGCATGCAGGTCTGTGCACCCGTGTCGTGCAATGCCGCGGAGGTCAGAAGAGGGCGTCAGATTCCCCTGGAACTGGAGTTCTCCTGGAATTGGAGTTCTCCTGGAATTGGAGTTACAGACAGTTCTTAGCCGCCATGTGGGTGCTGGGGATTGAACCCGGGTCCTCTGCAAGAGCAGCCGGTGCTCTTAACCACTAGGCTATCTCTCCAGCCCCAAGAGACACTTATTTAAAAAAATATTTACTTTTATTTTATGCATATGAGTATATTGCCTGCATGTAGGTAGGTACACCCATGTGGTGCAGTGCTTTCAGAGGTTTGGAAGAGGGCATCAGATCCCCTGGGACTAGAGTTATGAATAGTTGTAGCCTCCATGTGGGTGTTAGGAACTGAACCCCAGATCTTCTGCAGGAGCAGCCACTGTTCTTAACCTCTGAGCCATCTTTCCAGCCACTAATGGGCATTCTTTATGGTCATGCTATCAATCTGTGCCACTCAGATAGAATTACAGGTGTCTTTTAATTAATTCTTTGTGATCTTTATTTTCCAAATTTTCCACCACAAACATTTTAATTACTTCTATTATTTAAAAATGTATTGTGGCCAAGTGTGGTGGTGCATGCCTTTAATCCCAGCACTCAGGAGGCAGAGACAGGATGATCTCTGTGAGTTTAAGCCCAACCTGGTCTACATAGCCAATTCCAGGCCAGTTGGGGCTACAGGGAGACCCTGACTCAAAAAGACCCAAAAAATGTATTGCATTACTTCCCTACTGTGCTATTATTTTCTGTTCTCTTTAAAAAATATTTATTTTATTTTATTTGTCTTTTTGAGACAGGGTCTCCCTGTAGCTCCAGCTGTCCTGGAACTTCCTATGTAGACCAGGCTGGACTTGAAATCACAGAGATCCACCTGCCTCTGCCTCCCAAGTGCTGGGATTAAAGGTGTGCACCACCATACCTGGCTTCTTTTTCATTTTTTTGAGAAAGGGTTTCACTCCGTAGCCCAGACTGGCCTGGAAATCACGCTACTCTTGCATCAGTCCCCTAAGTGCTGAGCTTACAGGCAGGTACCATCATACCTAGTGGAGGTAAACAGCTTCATTTATTAAGTGCTACTCCTGACAGCAGTCATTCCTGATCTGAGTTTAACCTACACCTGACCTCAGTTTATCATAGTTAATGAAAAAAATCCACACATAAATAACTCATAAGTTGTTAATAATTCTTATAGTACATTGTTATAATTGTTCTATTTTATCATTAGAGGTTATTGTTAATCTCTTACTGTAGCTAGTTTGTAAATTAAACTGTAACTCAGTGGTGGAATGTTTGCTTAGCATACACAAGGCCCTGGTATCAATTCCTAGTGCCAAAAAAAAAGCCATCTCCAATCATAGGTATGTGGGTTCCAGAAACGTGGCCCTTGGGGGTTCGGTGCTATGCAGTTTCAGGTGTGCACACGATATCCCAGAGTACGTCTCCGAAGAGCCAAGACCACTGCACTGACTATGCCAGCCCTCCACCCTGGCTTCCTGGGGACTCGTCAGCTGGTGACTGGCCCACTGTCACAGTGGAGCTCTCCCTGCTCATGCCTGACTCTCGTGTGCACACAGGCAGTCTGGGAAACTGTGTTAAGTGACTTGCCAAAGAGTCTTTGCTTTTCCTGTCTGGCTGACAATTCCTATGTTGAGTGAATGGGGAAGAAAAAAAAAAAAAGACTCCTTTGGGAAGGAAAGTCACTGACAGTGTGGCTTGGCACTGACTCCGGAACGAGATGGGTCTTTGTAGCATGCTCCCTACCATCTGCTTAATACTTTCAGAGTGCTGTTGAGTAACATTAAGCTTGAGTGCCAAGAGCTGGATTCCTCTCGTCTTGAAGATCAGGACATTTGTTCCCTCTTGCTTGTTTCTCCCCCCTCTCTTCTCTAGCACATCCTATAAGTGCTGGCTCCTCTGGCCGGTCAGGACCAGTTAGCGGACTGGGCTCATCTTTCTGGAACTCACAACCAAACGGAAGCACAACAGCAGCAAGGGGAGCTCCAGGCCAGATCTCCAGCAGCACCATCAGGAGAGCTGCTCACTCACCACTGTGTCATAGGTGATTAAAGTTTAGTCACTTGAGCAACAGTTGCTATTGTCACCTCCACTAGCCAAGGGCAAGACAGATTCGCATGAGTTCCAACCTCTGCGTTGCTCAGCAGCTCTTATCCTGAACAAAGTAGCTGAGCCTTGACTACAAGCCTGGCTTTGTCCTATTTCTTACTGCCGCCCCCACTCTTCATCTCTGGGACTTTCAGGCTAGTGTTTCTGCCATCCCTGCAGGCCTAACAAGGCCATGAGGATCGTACGGGGTTTTTCTTGGGTATTAGGCCCAGTCCTGCCTCCCCCGGGTGCTGGCAGCATCCTTAATCTCTGTTCTGGCACTGGGAGAAACTGATTGGAGAGGCTGGTAGGGGCTTGCAGAAGACCCAGCCCAGCTCCCTCTGCCTCTCCTCAAGATGGACAGGGACCACATTGCAGTAACTGTTGAGATGTACCCAACCCCTCGGCCCGGGAGGATGACACTGCAGATAGTTTCCACCTCTGTTCCTCTAGCTGAGCCCTGAGGGCCAAGGCCCAGCAGACAAATCTGATAATCTAATACTCACCAAGAACTTCCAGGCTAGTAATTGAATTATGCTTCCTTCCCAACCCAATCAAGGGGCCTCTTCTGCCTGACAATACATTGGGCCAGGCATCTAGGGAGGGGCAGTGACCTAGGAGGAGGCCCTTGCTGGGTTCCAGGAACCTGTATTTTAGCAGCTACAGACGCGGGGACAGACATGCCCGAGAGACAGCTGTAACTGCTTTCATTTCCAGAACAATCACTGGTCAGAAGGGCTTCAGGGAAGTGAGGCTTACCATGTCTAGAGGGAGTGACTGACGGGAGGATTCTGTCAGGTGGAGAAAAAGGCCTGGGGGGTGATAATCTGCAAACGCGAATGACACTCGTGTGGCAAGAAGTTATCCTGTCTGGATGGATCTTCAATGCCTTCAAGTGAAGAATGACAAGCTATTCCAAAACAAATAGCTCAGAGGAAGTGTGGGCAGGGATGCCTGTCTCACCACGCCTCAGACCCAGCCTCCTGCCCAGAGCAAAGTAGAAGCTAGTGCTGGGACTGGGTGCTCAGGGTATCCCCCAAATGTGGATAGGGCTACTGGTCTTTCCCTCCACAGCACCCAGTGCATCTCCAAGCCCATTATTTCACCGTGTCAGGGGCTCCTCAGTCACCTAGCTGGCACGCAATGTCACATGGTCACCTGTCCCTGGACCAGCCCTCTGGGGTCATGCTCCTCTGCCTGCTGTGCTGTGGCACATTCTCTGTATACAGCCCTGCGTGTCCCCGCAGCAACTGCCACTCTCCAATAGCTTCCTTGGCCCCTTTTCAGTCCAGAGCTCTCCGTGCCTTTGACCCCTCGCATCTCCGATGATGTTTCTTACCACACTAAGCTCCTCAAATACTTTAGATTAGTTCTGGACCATTACCTTAACTGAGGATTACAGCTCACATTCCAGCAATTCTTAATTCCTACAGAGCCCTGTGTGGATGAGGAACTAAGAGATTAGGAGACTTGTTGTTACTCACACCACTAGTAAGGCTGGCACAGTACTTATACCCAGATGGCTTGTCCCCATGGTCCAACTTCTTAAACACTCTAGATTACAGCTACTTCGGAACCTTCTATGGGCACCAGCAACCCTCCTCAACTTTCCCCATCCCCTCAACCTGTCTCCACTCATGAATCCCCACTGCATTTCTCATTTCTGCTTTCGTGGTCCTAAAGCTTACTGACATCCACTCTAGGCTGGGTTTAAGGCAGAGTTTCCTTTACCCTGCCACACACACTTAGGCCTACTCGGTGGTAGACATTTGGCTAAGCAAGCCTAAAGTCCTGGGCTACAACCCTCCAGCATTGAAATCTGACTCCCCCTTCTGGACACTGTCATTAAATCAGTCCTGTTGCACCCTTGACCAATTGTCCCCATGTGATTCTAAAGTGCATCACCAGGAAGACAGAGACACAGACTGATTCCCCATTCTGAGTTCGATTCTGCTCACCTGAGTTACAATCCCAGCATTTGCAATTCTGACAAGTGCCCAGGTAAGATGCAGCAGCTGCTGCTTCAGATCCAGGAGCCATGAAGCTAAGGTATCCTCCACATCCCTCTGTATTCCCAGAGCATCCATTACTAATCACACAAAGTCCTTGCCATATCAACTGTAATTGTCAGTGTGCTTCTGCAACACCCACCAGGCCCAGAGCTCTCTGATGGACTGTCTTTCATAACACAGGTCAGATCTATGTATCTATCAGGGGACACTTTAACAGGTTTGTGCTCCATAGCTATGGTTGTCTGCATAAAAACAGAGCTGTAAAGGCTGTCTTGGGCTGGAGAGATGGCTCAGCAGTTAAGAGCACTGACTGCTCTTCCAGAGGACAGGGGTTCAATTCCCAACACCCACATGGCAGCTAAGAACTGTCTTTAAGCCAGGCATGGTGGTGCACGCCTTTAATCCTAGCACTTGGGAGGCCTTGGCAGGAGGATCTCTGTGAGTTCAAGGCCAGCCTAGTCTACAGAGTGAGTTCCAAGCCAGCTGGGGCTACAGGGAGACCCTATCTCAAAAACAAAAAAAAAAAAAGACTATCTTTCACTGAGAGCCTCCAGGGCTGGGCCCTGTCCTCAGCACCTCACAAACAACATTCCTATGATCACAACAAGCTCCCTCAGAGGCAAGCACTAGCATTCTGCTTCACAGACAAGGGAACCACGACACAGGGGGGTATAGTGACTCATCCAGCTGGGCTCCAGAAGGACAGAAGCAGGGTAGAATTAAAGCTGCAGCCATTGTATTGGGACGCCCTTTTCCAGGTGGTCCCAAAGCTCACTCTTCCCCTCCTCCACAGCCTAGATTTCCAGTCACTGGTATCTCAGTCAAATGGGTATGAGCAGCATTCTTTGAATTAGTCTCAGAAAGACCTGAGGGCAGTGTACCACCCATGTATAAGAGAAGCAATATCGTTTAGCCATATACATAAGAGCTTAGGCCAGCAGTACATCATGATGTGCATGTGTTACTACTGTGGGTCAGTCAAAAAGTTTGCATTCACTGAGACAAAGAAGCCTCCAAGTCTGCACCCAAGTGGGCAGTTTCCCTGTCGTGCAGGAACTGGGAAGAGCAAGGTCGTCCTCTGCTGGGCACCTGCGGCACTGCAGTTTCTTCAAGGCAGAGTATCAAATTGCTAAAACACGGACACACACACACACACACACACACACACACACACACAGTGTGTTTGTGTTTACTTCTTTTTCTTTCCAAAACAAAAACTTCCCTGGGGAGGGCACTTCTGTCTGATCCAGGTGGTCCATAATCATTTTCTTTCTAGATGAGAGAGGTCAACCTCTTTGAGGGAAACCTCTGTTTTTCTGTCTCCACCTAGACCCTCCCCCCAACACCAGCTAGTTGGTTGATGGTTACTGAGCTAATAACAGAGTCACATAACCAATGATTCAGAATACCCAGGCAGGAAACTCGAAGGCCATATCTTTTTCATGTTATAAAAGCAAAGGACCAGACTATGTGGCTCCTAAAAGACAGGCAATCCTGTTTCCTTACATCTCTGCTCTGACCTCCCTAGCCTCAATTTATACTAACCCTGAGGACTAAGGTCCCAAGGTTGTGAGTAGCAAGGCAAATTCCAGAGCAGGGCCTTGAGTTCTGGGTCACCTCTCTGAAAGCAGGCGGAAGGGGTAGGATGAGGCAGAACCCTGATTCCGGCTGAGTCTCCTGCTTCCCTCTGGCTTTGCTCTGCCTTTCAACTTCTCGACCCACTCAACTTGACAGAGCTAAGAGCTGGTCAGACAATGGTCTTCGTAGAGTGGGGACTTGACTGAGTGGCTACGATGGGTCTAGACATAACCCCCGAAGGCTCCTAAAGCCAACTGCTGAATCTGTGGCCTTACAGAAAGGACATTTTCACTGTTTTAAGTATAATGGCTTCTGTTAGAGAGCATCTCTATTAACAGGCAATCTTGTCCACTCTGCACATGATGGCTTGGGCTAAGCCTGGGTAGGAGTGAGGAGCTCAGAAGGCTGGGTAGACAGAGTTGTTTACTTTTTGTACCACTGTGACAAAATAGAGGGCAGAAACAACTTATTTTGGCTCACAGTTTCAGAGGTTTTGGTCCATCGAGGCCATCATCTTTGTTTCTTTTCCAATTGCTGAAATACTCTGCCAACAGCAACTTAGAGGAGAAAAGGTTTATTCTGGTTCATAGTACAAGCTCAAGGCATAGTCCATCACTGTGGGTGAAGTTATGGCAGCAGAAACTCAAGGCAGCTGGTCATACTGTATGGGAAGGTCCAGTTTGAATTGGGGGCTAGTTCTCAGCTAGCACCCCTCAGTGCACCATGTGGGAGTCATGGGGCTCCTCTGACCCTGCCCCAAGAGGGAGCAAGCAACTTGGCCCAGGTACATGACACTAGGCAGAGCAGCAGTATACAGTGGCACGAAACTGGGGGTCTGTGATTGGCTCTAGGAGCTGACGTCATTTTGCTTATAAAAGGGAGTTACCAGGCGTGGTGGCACACGCCTTTAATCCTAGCACTCGGGAGGCAGAGGCAGGCAGATCTTTGTGAGTTCAAGGCCAGCCTGGTCTACAGAGTGAGTTCCAGGATAACTGGGGCTACAGGGAGACCCTGTCTCAAAAAGACCAGAGGGGAAAAAAATAAAAGGGAGTTACAAGCCAGGCGTGATGGCACATGCCTTTAATCCTAGCACTCGGGAGGCAGAGGCAGGTGGATCTTTGTGAGTTCAAGGCCACCCTGGTCTACAGAGTGAGTTCCAGGACAGGTGGGGCTACAGAGAGACCCTGTCTCAAAAAAAAAAAAAAAAATGAGTTGGGGGCTGAGAGAATGGGCGCAGCGGTTAAGAGCAACTGAGCTGCTCTTAACAGGGGACCCTGGTTTCATTCCACACAACCCCATGGTGACTTAAACGTCCAGTTCAGGGATAAAGTCATACCACCCTCTCTGGCCTCTGCAGCATTGCACGACATGGTGCTTCAACTGAATGCAAACATACTGTAAACGACACTCATACACATAAAAAGAAATAAATAATAAGCTAGAGAAGTGCCTGGTGTGTGGCATGCGCTTTATCTAGCTTGGAGGCGAGGCAGGTGTATCTCTAGTGAGTTCAAGGCCACCGGTTACAGAGTGAGTTCCAGGCCACGCTTGTGTTACAGGTGACACCTGTCTCAAAAAACGGTGGAATGTTCTCTCCTGGGTGCACACTTGACTGGACTAAGGTAACAAATAAAGAAAAGGGTCTTCTTGATTGGACCACCTCAACCCGAATGGCCCACCCCAAATGGTTTAACCTTTCTGCCTAAGGCAGGCATGTACTTAAAGCCATGCGGCAACAAGGAGCTGGTCTCCTTTTTCCCGTGGCTTGCCTCTCTTCATCTGTGAGTTTGTCTTGCTGCTGTGATCAACCTTCTGGATCCCAGCGTGCGCAGAGTCTCTGGAATCCATAGGGCCTTCAGTGCATGATTGGGACTACTGAGACATCCAGCCTTGCTGGACTAGAGCAACTGCAGATTCTCTAGCGGATTTCCCCAGTGGGTACAGCCATTGCGACTCACTGAACTCTTCCTGAGCAATCAATAACTCACTAGTATATATATTAAAAAAAAAAAAAAAAAATTCCTGTAGTCTTTCTTTAGAGAACCCTGACTAAAACAAAGACCAAATAAAACAAAAAAAAAAAGAAAGAAAGAAAAAAGAAAAGAAAGGAAAAGTGGATAATGAATAATGAATACAAGGCCATCATTAAAGTCAATGACATCAGCAGTGAGGACCCGATTCCACCCGGATCTTATAAGAATCATACAGAATGCCTCCCAGGATTATCCAAACAAAAGACCCTGGGACGATTGTCACCTGGCTGTGACATGCGAGGCTGGGACATTTAACTTCTTTCTGTCCTCAGTTGTTAGTTGTGCTGCGGCCATTAACTGTTCTGACTCCAGCGCTGTGCTTGAGCCACTCTAGCCTAACAGACTCCATGTGCGGGAACAGAACCATCTACCATGCCCGCCCCTGAATTCAGAGGATGATGAGGGGGACATGATGCAGACTTTCCAGACTGTCCACATCTTCACCACACTGAGCAGTTCATGTCCCACATGAAGTCCATTCTGTCTTTGAGTCATCAAGGTGCTGGAGGGTCTTAATCTAGTGAAGATTCTTTGTACCAGAAAGTTAGTGGGGCAACAGACAGATGGACCCTCACCACCGTAGCAGGCTGCAGCAGGGACCGAGACTGAGATGCCCAGTATCTTCCTTTAGCATCTGCTCCACATTTCCTCATTGTCAGACAGCATTTTAGCCAGAGGTCTTGACCTAGAACTACATCCCTGAAGCCTATGAACAAACCCTCCATTAATTTGCTGTATCACAGCAGGATTGCTTCTGGAGTCTCAGGTATTACTGGGTACAGAGGCCACAAGAGACCATTACCTCAGTTACAGACATACTCCTGAGAACTTATCTGAGTTCTAGATATCCTTTCATCTGGTACAAGAAGATTACTGAATGTGCTGGGAAGAAAGACCAATCTTGCATCACCCTTGATTCTTCAACTGTGTCTTCTGCCAGCTGGGCACATGGTACCCTCTATCCCTGTGTTCCAAAGGACAATACCCAACCCCAGTGCATTGTCTTTGATTTGCGACCTTTAGTTCAGTTTTCAGTAAGGCATCACATCCTCTAGGAGGATCACTACTCCTTCTGATTTGGTATGCCCCAGAGCAGTGGATCCTGTAGTCATGCATCTGCTGTCACAGCTCCTTTGCCATAAAATGGGCTTCTTAGTCTGAGGTGGTTATGAAGTGTCAGCTGTACATATTGCAGGTACTGCAAAAACCTTCAAGCCAACATGGGGAAAGTGGTCAATCCAGGAAAGAAGATGGGCTGCCTTTCCCAGTGTAATGAGCATGCCCCCAGTAATGGGCCAGTCAAGGGCTCAGGTCCTGCTGTGCTGACAGATCAGTTGCCAGTGGCACTACCTTAGTCCTCATGGGCCGGACCTCGGCCCATTCCACAATGGCTACTGCATTTATTGGCTCATTATGTGAGCCCTGAAGAGAGGTTCACCTCCTCATTTGCCATGCTGTGCGCATACCCACCAGACTACCCACACCTCTTCCCCAGACCTTGTTATTCCCATCTTTTCCTTTCAGGGCCCCAGCCAAGCAACCAAGCCATTTGCTATCCATAATTCCAGATTATCTTTATGAAATTTGTACTATTTCCCCTCTACACCAAGTCAATGAACAGGTAGGTAGGTATACCTGCTGAGGTACACCTATTCTGCCCACAGAGAGAATTTTCTCTAACCCCTATTTTTCAGGGATACTTTAACTGGGAGCCTTAAAGGGAAAAACAGTAGACCAATTTTGGCTAACATCAACACATTGAACCAGGCCTAGGATTATTGATCTTCCATCAGCTGCTCTCTCTCTCTCTCTCTCTCTCTCTCTCTCTCTCTCTCTCGCTCTCGCTCTCGCTCTCGCTCTCTCTGTCTCCATAATGATCTGCAGCACAGCAGGGCAAGTTCGTTGGAGGCCTGATAAAGAGACATGTTGCTCACACTCAATCTAGATGGACCCCTTCTATCTTTGAATGGATTGCTATTGGGTCTACCTGAATTTATGATCTGAGTGGTCCACAACAAGCATCTCTGATGCCCTGATTAATTAATAGCCCATAGTCATATGATGCCTCAGCTAGGGTTCAAAATCATCCCAGGAGATGCCTTTCAAAAGGTAAAGCGGGGGGGGGGTGGCTGGAGAGATGGCCTAGCAGTTAAGAGTGCCAACTGCTCTTGCAGAGGACCAGGTTCGATCCCCAACACCCACATGGCAGCTGAGAACAGTCTGTAACTCCAATTTCAGGAGAACTCCAGTTCCAGGGGAATCTGACGCCCTCTTCTGACCTCCGAGGCATTGCACCACATGGGTACACAAACCTACATGCATGTTGTACATGCAGACAGTACATTCATATGCATAAAAAATAAAATTCAAAATGTAAATCTTTGGGGTGTAGCTCAGTGGTAGAGTGTTTGCCTGGAACCAAGGCCCTGGGTTTGAGCTCCAGCACCATTAAAACAAAAAACAAAGGGTGAATCGTGCTCTGCAGCAGAAGACACAGTCTTGTTTCAAAATCCTTGGGACTTCACATTGCACCCAACATACTTCTTCACTGAACAGCTCCAGCACCACTGATTCTGCTGGGTCCCATGGTGCAAGTGGCAGGGCAGCCTGGCTTGCACTGCAGAGCCCTCACTTGCTCCAATGAATGGCTAGAGCAATATTCCAAATATGTTCTGTGCTAGGCTCCAAAGCCAAAGAGCCCTGTCTTCCTAACACTAGAAGTTAGAAAAGGCATCCTAACCTTCAGGGGTGTGACGTGGAACACCCCAAATCATCTGATACACTCCTCACACATGACCCTTTTTCTGTATTCCCTTCTCAGTGGGCACAACACCTACCAAACTCTTCTTTTTTTAATTTTATTTGTTTTTTATGTGTATGAATGTACTGTCTGCATGCAGGTCTGTGCACCCGTGTTGTGCAATGCTACGGAGGTCAGAAGAGGGCATCAGATTCCCCTGGAACTGGAGTCAAAGACAGCTCTCAGCCACCATGTGGATGCTGGGGATCGAACCCTGGTCCTCTGCAAGAGCAGTCGGTGCTTTCAACCGCTAGGCCATCTCTCCAGCCCACCAAACTCTTCTTAACCCATGTGATCTGTGTCCTACCTTGACACCATCATCATTTCCTTTAGCCTTACTTAATCTTTTGTTTCCTCATTCTGGTCCCTTTCTACCTGATCTAGTTTCCTTTCACTCGCTGTGACAAAACATTCTGACCAATACCAACGTGGGGAGGAAAGGGTTTATTTGGCTAACATCTCCCGGGTCACAGTTCATCACTGAGGGTGCTCAACATAGAAACTCAGGGCAGGGCTGGGCGTGGTGGCACACGCCTTTAATCCTAGCACTTGGGAGGCAGAGGCAGGCGAATCTTTGTGAGTTCAAGGTCAGCCTGCTCTACAAAGTGAGTTTCGGGACAGCTGAGGCTACAGGGAGACCCTGTCTCAAAAAGACCAAAAGCAGGAACCTGGAGGCAGGAGCTGAAATACTAGCCATGGAGGAATGCTGCTTACTGACTTGCTCCTCTGGCCCGTGTCAGCCTGCTTTCTTATACAATTCACAACCACTTGCCCAGGAGTGGCACCACCCATAGTGGCCTGGGCTCTCCCACACCACTCAACAATCAAGACAATATTCCACAGATGTGGCCACCTGCCCACCCAATGAAGGCAATTCCCCAATTGAGGCTCCCTCAACCCAGGTTGTGTCAAGTTGACACTAAAGCTATCCAGCACACCACCCATTCCCTTCCACCTTCATCACTGATCTATTTGGTTCTTATAGGTACTTCCTAATAAAATCTCCCACTTCTGAATATCAGTTCTCCTCAAATTCACTTCATTGCCAAGAGCTATTCTTTCCCAGGGCTCCCCATCATTTCAGAAGTATACTTTTATTGTAGTTATGGATTTTTAGAAAATTTTTAGGCAGTCTCTCATTCTGTAGGCTGCCTTCCAACTTGTGATCCACATGCCTCAGACTCCCAAGTGCCTAGGATGACGAGCACATACCACCATGTCTGGCTGCAATTATGCTTTTAACTGCACACTTCCTACCTCTAAATGTAGAGGTATTTTTGTGGGCAACAGACATGGCTCCAACGGCCAGCATGTCAGTGAGATGTTCCCGAAGCCATTCAGGGCCCTGTACCACATGGCTCTTGTCCCCCCCTTTCTCTCCAGCACCTTCTTGTGCCATGCTATCTCTTACCTCTGTGCCTTGCCTGGGGTTTATATTTGAATGACACCCACTCCCACTGTCTACTCTCTACTTTCCTTTGATCTCCACAGAGAAGGCCTTGACCTTCTTCAAGAGCTCCGCCTTCTTTTGTTCATTCAACCCCACCAGTTGGCTTACTAGACTTCTTTTTGTTCCCACAGCATTTTTCATTCTATTGTGAGCTCAACATTTATCAGGCTTTGTGACAATGATTTGTTACACCGGATAGAGCCAGCTACTTGAGGATGAGGACTGGACTCGCCCAATGCCTAGTGCACCTAGCCCAAATATCTAAGTCTTAGCTGAATCAAAGAAATCTGCAGTTCAGAGGCAGGAAACCCACAGCTCGCAGCTACACTAGGCTTGCAAACTTTTACTTGGCCCCACAATTCCTAGCTGAGCTGGGGCAAATGACACGTTATATGGTTAGGAAGATGTATGACAGATTTGACCTGCATTCCTTTTGGTCGATTATTAGCAAACCAGGAATGTACCAGGAAATCATCAGACTGAGGATGTAAGCAGTCACAGTTCCATGAGTACACTCTGTCCCTTATCAAAAGTGTCTTGCCTACAACTTAAAGTTGCAGTAGCCTGCACAGAATGGAGGTCAGAGAACCAGCATGGAGCTTAAGTGAGCTATGTATAAAGCTGAACCCTAAGTTAGAATGGAGACCCCAGGATATTAGCAATGCCAAGGATATAGCACGTCTGCAGGCTGCACAGACTGGAGTCAGCTCAAGAAAGAGATTTCATGTCTACAAGAGGTAAGACCATAGTGGCAAGGCTACATGGACCACTGAAGCTAGGGAGAGGCCACCACAAACCTCAGATGTTGGACATGGAGCTCAAGGTTTGCTTACCCAGCTTCATTTTGACTGTGCTTTGATCTGATCTTTCCTTGTCTCCATTAATCCTTTTGAACTGGTAATGTTTACTCTGTCACTGTAACTGGAAGTATATACATTTATTTTGCAGGGACTCAGAATTAAAGACTGCCTTGAATCTCAGAAGAGACTCTGGATGTCTGAACAGTGTTGGAACTGAAAGACAATGGAGACTTTTGAAATCGGATTGAATGCATTTCCCATTTTGCAATAACTAGGAGCCTATAGGGACTGTACGTAGAATGTTACAGAGCATAAACTCTCCCAGAAGCGCTCGTGTTTGAACACTTGATCCCAGAGGTGGTAGCAGTGCTTTAGGACATTGTGGAAACAAGGTGAAGCTAAACTGGAGGAAGTAGGCTGTTGGTGTAGTGGATTAGAATTATACCCCAGCCTTGCTCAACACCCTAGGACTGTTTCCTGATCCATACCCTCTCCACCATAAGGACTATTCCTTCAAATCCTGGGACAAAATAAATCCATCCACCACAAAACAAACAACAAAAACCCACAGGATGGGGGCTGGAGAGATGGCCTAGCAGTTAAGAGTGCCAATTGCTCTTGCAGAGGACCCGGGTTCGATTCCCAGCACCCACATAGCGGCTGAGAACTGTCTTTAACTCCAGTTCCACCGGGCGTGGTGGTGCACGCCTTTAATCCTAGCCCTCTGGAGGCAGAGGCAGGCGGATCTTTGTGAGTTCAAGGCCAGCATGGTCTACAGAGTGAGTTCAAGGTCAGCTGGGGCTACAGGAAGACCCTGTCTCGAAAAAACCAAAAAAAAAAAAACCCAAAACTCCAGTTCTGGGGAATCCGACGCCCTCTTCTGATCTCCACGGCATTGCACGACATGGGTGCACAAACTTAAATGCAGACAGTACATTCATACAAATAAATAAATAAATAAATAAATAAATAAATAAATAAATAATTTTAAAACCCCACAGGAAAAAAAGAAAAATTTATGATTTGATCCTTTCCTGCTTGTTGAGAAACGTGTTATTCTGAAGTGCTTGCCTATCTGAGTTGATGATTTCCCTTGTAGATCTTTTCATATTTTAATTTTGTGATAAATGTGCTATAACTGGTTCTCCACTGGACATGTCTATGTAGGTTTTACATGCCTATCATTCTTGTATGTTCATCTTTGTTTTCTCTAGATTACTGAAATTTTCTACTAGAATTTCATTAAACAGATTCTCTGTACCTTCATTTTTCTCTAAGCTCCTCTTTCTACCCAGAGGATTCTTACATTTGTATGTATGTATGTATATATCTTTTTATTGAATTTTTGTGTATTTCATACTTTTTTGGTATTTTTAAATTTTTTAATTTATTTTTTATGTGTATGAATGTACTGTCTGCATGCAGGTCTGTGCACCCATGTCGTGCAAAGCTGCAGAGGTCAGAAGGTGTCGGATTCCCCTGGAACTGGAGTTAAAGACGGTTCTCAGCTGCCATGTGGATGCTGGGGATCGAACGCAGGTCCTCTACAAGTGCAGTCAGCACTCTTAACCACTAGGCCATCTCTCCAGCCCCTTTTTTTGGTATTTTTGAGACAGGGTCTCCCTTTAGTTCCAGCTGGCCTGGAGCTCGCTCTGTAGACCAGGCTGGCCTTTAACTCACAGAGATCTGCTTGCTTCTGCCTCCTGAGTGCTGGGATTAAAGGCATGCACCACCACGCCTGGCCGCCACGTGGGTGCTGGGAATCAAACCTGGGTCCTCTGCAAGAGCAGTCAGTGCTCTTAACCACTGAGCCATTTCTCCAGCCCCCATACATAATTTTTAAATCAATCTTAATTACCTCTATACCCAACTCTCACAACCTCCCTCCCCCACCCCACCCCCACCTGAGTTCGCACATTCTGTTATTTGATATGGTCCATTGTACCAAACTACTCTCCCCACCCACTCCTCAGTGCCAGCTCATCCCCTGAGCTCTAGTCAGCCTATCCAGAGTCCCTCTCCTAAAGAAAGCTAATTCTTCCTCACCCAACCCCAATCAGCTGCCAATATTTCTTCAGACAAGATTGGGCTCTGCTACCCATTTCTGCATTTCTATGCTGGGTTTTTGTCTGACAGGGTTTGCATGGGTCTTGTGCATTGACACCAATGCTGTAGGTTCCTATGAACAGGAACCCAAGAGCTTGTAGGATTCATTTCCATTTGGTCTTGCACCACCTCTCTGGCTCTTACAATCTTTCTGCACTCCCCTCCTTCCTCAATGTTCCCTGAGCCCTGGGTGGGTGAAGCTGAATTTAGGAGACTTGTCCATGGAACCACACTGTGTAAACTCCTAGTCCCCACAGTTTGGCCATTCATGCTCTTTTGAGTTCCTGACCTCCTGTTGCATGGGAGCTTCCTTAATGAGAGTTAAGAGGTTAATTAATGTCCTCTTAGCTCCTTGTTCTATGTTGTGTGGGCCTTATGTGTAGCTTAGGCAGGAGCAAGTCACAGACCATGTCCGTCTGTATGTGTCCAGTTGTGGGACTCTATTTATTAATTTTTTTTTATGAATGTACTGTCTGCATGTAGGTTTGTGCACCCATGTTGTGCAGTGCCCCAGAGGTCAGAAGAGGGTGTGGGATTCCCCTTGGAACTGGACATTAAAGATGTTCCTCAGCTGCCATGCGGGTGCTGGGGATCGAACCCGGGTCCTCTGCAAGAGCGGTCAGTGCTCTTAACTGCTAGGCCATCTCTCCAGCCCCAGACTCTACTATTTTTTATCTGGTGCAAAAGAAGCTTCTTTTATGAGTGGTGTCTGGGATATTTGTCTGTTAATATAAGGATACCTACTTTGCAGTTAGTAAGATGTTAACTAGCCTAGGGATGTATCAACCTTGGGGATTTCTCTAAGATCTATGACCTCTCCTGTTGTGTGCACTTTAGGTCCAATTAGTTAGCCTCTGATAGCCCCCAAGATAAAAGTGCCACTGCTGCACCAATGTTGTATGCCGTGCTGGTCACCGATGGGAATATTTGTTCTCAAAGCTGGTGCTGGACCATTGACTGCTATTCTCCCACAGTGGCTTCCATAGTGCTCTCCAGAGCTGTGAGAGCAGCCTTCAGGGGAAGTGGCTTCAGGTCAGTTCCAGCTCCATGCTCCAAATTCAGTCTCTGAAGTATGTCCTGCCTTCAGCAATAGGGTCTTACCTTCAGGCAGAGGCAGGTGGATCTCTGTGAGTTCAAGGCCAGTTTGGTCTACATAAGTGAGTTCCAGGCTAACTGGAGCTAGAGGGAGACCCTGTCTCAAAAAGACAAAAAAAAAAAAAAAAACGTAGTTTCTCCTGTGTGGTACTGGTGCTGGACAGCTTTAGTGTCAACTTGACACACCTGGGTTGAAGGAGCCTCAGTTGGGGAATTGGCTCCATTGGACTGGCCTGTGGCATGTCTGTGGAGTATTGTCTTGATTGTTCAGCAATGTGGGAAGGCTCAGCCCACTATGGGTGATGCCACCCTGGGCAGGTTGTTATGTATGGTGTAAGAGAGCAGGCTGGGCATGGACCAGGGGAGCAAGCCAGTAAGCAGCATTTCTCTATGGCCTGTGCCTCAGCTCCTGCCTCCAGGTTCCTGCCCTGAGTTCCTATGGTGGGCTCCCTCAGTGATGAACTGTGACCCAGGAGATATGAGGCAAATAAACCCTTTTCTCCCCAAGTTGGAATTGGTCAGTGTTTTGTTACAGCAACTGAAGACAAACTAGAACAGGTACTGTTTCTTGTTATGTAGCCTTCAGCTTTGCACATGACTCATGTAGAGATATGGTATGTGTAATTGTCAATATATCCTTAGGCTAATGTGATTCCCTCAGGGTGGTTTTTTTTTTTTTTTGTATGTGTATGAATGTACTGTCTGCATGTAGGTTTGTGCACCCGAGTCGTGCAATACCAAGGTCAGAAGAGGGTGTCAGAGTCCCCTGGAACTGGAGTTCTCCTGGAATTGGAGTTACAGATGGTTCTCAGCCGCCATGTGGGTGCTGGGGATTGAACCCAGGTCCTCTGCAAGAGCAGTCGGTGCTCTTAACCGCTAGGCCATCTCCCAGCTAGGCATTATTTCTCTCTCCTCTTTCCCTTTACCTATCCCTTCCTCCATGTCTTCTCCATTTCAAGTGTCCCCATTTCTCCCTTGATGCTGCCAGTCTCCTATGGCCCCACTTCTCCTGGGCTCCTTTTCCCCTTTTATCCCCCACCTTTCCTTTTATAGCCCTTCCACTCCCCTCCCATTTAGATACCCTGAGTTTATCCATTTCTCCTTTAGTAACACCTGTTACCTACTAGCCTTGTCTCACGTTCCATCTTTCCCTTTCCCTTCCTGCAGGGGTTGCTTTTCATTTACCTGGTTCCTGCAGTTACATCATGGTATATACTTACTTATAAGGATTTGGTGCTAGGATCCAGAAATGAAAGACAACAAACATCGTTTGTTTTTCTGAGTCTGTGTTATTTAATTTAGTGTAACAGCTTCTAGTTCCATCCATTTACCTGCAAATTCCTTATCACCTTTTTTTTAAATTTTATTTTTTGTGTGTATGAATGTACTGTCTGCATGTAGGTTTGTGCACCCAGTTCGTGCAATGCCGCGGAGGTCAGAAGAGGGTGTTGGATTCCCCTGGAACTGGAGTTAAAGACAGTTCTCAGCTGCCATGTGGGTGCTGGGAATCGAACCAGAGTCCTCTGCAAGAGCAGTCAGCACTCTTAACTGCTAGGCCATCTCTCTAGCCCATCATCTTTCTTTACCACTGAGTACAACTCCATTGTGTAAATGTACCACATTTTCATTATCCACTCATCAGTTGAGGGACACTTAGGTTGCTTCCATCTCTTCACTACTGTGAAAAGAGCAGCAGTAAACATGGATGTGCACGTATCTCTGCAACAGGATGAATCATTTGGGTATACGCTATGACCGGGTCAAATGGTAGGTTGATTTTTGGTCTTTTAAGAGTTCTTCACACTGCTTTACATAGGGGTTGCACCAGCTTGCAATCCCACCAGCAATGAATGAGTGTTCCCCTTTCCCCACAACCTCTCCAGCATTTGGTACCATTTATTTTCTTCATCTTAGCCAGTCTTATAGGGGTAAGATGAAATCTTAAAGTGGTTTTAATTTGCATTTGCTTAATTACAAATGATGTTGAACATCTTTTAAGATGTTTTTAAGCCATCTTTTTTTCTTCTTCGAGACAAGGTCTCCCTATAGTTCCAGCTGGCCTGGAACTCACTTTGTAGACCAAGCTGGCCTTGAACTCACAGAGATCCACCTGCTTCTGCCTCCCAAGTGCTGGGATTAAAGGCGTGTGCCACCACATCCAGCTTAAAGTTGGCTCTTAGCCGCCATGTGGGTGCTGGGAATGGAACACAGGTCCTCTGCTAGAGCAGCTGTTCTTAACCACTGAGCCATCTCTCCAGCCCCTGCCATCATTATTTCTTCTTTTGAGAACTCTGTTCAGATCTTTAACCCATCTTTTCATTGGATCACTTGTTTTCTTGGCCCTTTGTTTTTTTGTGTGTTATTTTGGTCTTTTTGAGACAGGGTCTCCCTGTAGCCCCAGCTGTCCTGGAACTCACTCTGTAGACCAGGCTGGCCGTGAACTCACAAAGATCTGCCTGCCTCTGCCTCCCGAGTGCTAGGATTAAAGGCGTGCGCCACCACGTCTGGCTGGCCCTTTGTTTTTTTTGAGCAATTTATCTTCTCTGGATGTTAAATCTGTCAGATGTGTCACTGATGAATTCTGTGGGTTTTCTCTAGGTTTGGTTTCATAACCAAATCCCAGTTCTTAAAAGTTGTGGTCATATTTTTTTAATTATCTCAATGTACTTTTCTTCATATTGCCCTCCACTCTGATACTTTCTTCTGTGTGTTTTGTCTACTGGTGATGCTTCCCACTATTTATTTGATATGTTGAATTTTTTATTTCCAAAATTTCTAATTTTTTTCCCAAAATCTCAGTTTTGTGGCTGAATTTCTCACCCATGTTGGTGAGGTGACTGTGAGGGTTAGTTTTTGCCAACTTGACACAAACTAGAGTCACCTGGGAATGGGGAATCCCAATTGAGGAATTAGCTCCATCAGACTGGCCTGTAGGGATATCTGTGAGGCATCTTCTTTAAATAAATAAATAAAAAATTTATGAGTATGAGTACCTGCCTGCATGTATGTAAGTACACCTGTGCCATGCAGTGCCAACAGAGATCAGAAGAAGGTGTTGGGTCCCTTGGTTATAGGTGATAGAGTTATAGGTAGTTATATATAGTTATATATATGTGTGTGTGTGTGTGTGTGTGTGTGTGTGTGTGTGTGTGTGATAGAGTTATATATCCCTTGGTTATAGAGTTATAGGTGGTTGTTAGCTGGGAATCAAACCAGGGTCTTCAGCAAGTGCAGCCAGTATGAGGTGGCTGCTTAAGTGCTAATTGATGTAGGAGGCTCCACACTTGGGCTGTACCTTCTCTGGGAAGGTGAGCCTGGACTGTAGAAGAAAAGTAGCTGATGCTGGGTGTGGGAGGCAGAAGTAGGTGGATCGCTGAGTTCAAGGCCAGCCTGATCTACATACTGAGTTCCAGGCCAGCTGAGACTAAAGGGAAACCCTATCTCAAAAACACAAAAGAAAAGTAGCTGAGCAAGCCAGTAAGCAGAATTCTTCTATGGTTTCTGCTTCAAATCCTGCCTCCAGGTTCTTGCCTTGGTTTCCCTTAATGACTGTGAGGTATAAGGTGAAATAAACCCTTTCCTCCCCAACTTAATTTTGGTCAGTGTTTTATCAGAGCAACAGAAAATAAACTAGAACACTTTTATTTTTGGTGAGGAATCATGATCTCAGGTTTGTCTTCTATTTTTCTTTCAATAGACTATTTTTTATTTCTCGACAATTTCATATATATAAACAATGAATCTTGACCATAGGTACTCCCAATTCCCCCTTTCATTCCCCCCAGCCACCACCACCCCATCCCCCTTCCCACTTCATGTCTGTCCCTTTCTGTTTGTTAAAAGGCCACTAAGCACAGTGCTATCCTGTTGCAATGCTGACTGATCTTGTTGACTTAATCTTGTGCAGGTAACCAAAGCAGCAGTCATGGGCACAGTGGCCATGTTATGTCCAGAAGATAGTATTATACAGCACTCCTCTCCAACATCTGGTTCTTACATTCTTTCCATCCCTCCTCCTCCATGTGCCTTGGGGATGCGACTTGATATAAATGTCCCATTTAGGGCTGAACATTCAGTAGGTACTTATTCTCAGCACTCGAACCAATTGTGAGTCTCTGGATTAACTGCTGACCGCTGCAGAGTAGCTCTCTGGCCAAGGTTGAGGGCAGCACTCAGCTATGGGTATGAGCAAAAACATTCAGAGGGCAGCCTGACAGCATGTCATTCAGAAGGCAGCCTGACAGCATGTCATTCAGAGGGCACCCTGACAGCATGTCATTCAGAGGGCAGCCTGACAGCATGTCATTCAGAGGGCACCCTGACAGCATGTCATTCAGAGGGCAGCCTGACAGCATGTCATTCAGAAAGCAGCCTAACAGCATGTCATTCAGAGGGCAGCCTGACAGCATGCCATTCAGAGGGCAGCCTGACAGCATGTCATTCAGAAGGCACCCTGACAGCATGTCATTCAGAAGGCAGCCTGACAGCATGTCATTCAGAGGGCAGCCTGACAGCATGTCATTCAGAGGGCAGCCTGACAGCATGTCATTCAGAAGGCACCCTGACAGCATGTCATTCAGAGGGCAGCCTGACAGCATGTCATTCAGAGGGCAGCCTGACAGCATGTCATTCAGAGGGCACCCTGACAGCATGTCATTCAGAGGGCAGCCTGACAGCATGTCATTCAGAGGGCAGCCTGACAGCATGTCATTCAGAAGGCAGCCTGACAGCATGTCATTCAGAGGGCAGCCTGACAGCATGTCATTCAGAGGGCAGCCTGACAGCATGTCATTCAGAGGGCAGCCTGACAGCATGTCATTCAGAGGGCAGCCTGACAGCATGTCATTCAGAGGGCAGCCTGACAGCATGTCATTCAGAGGGCAGCCTGACAGCATGTCATTCAGAGGGCAGCCTGACAGCATGTCATTCAGAGGGCAGCCTGACAGCATGTCATTCAGAGGGCAGCCTGACAGCATGTCATTCAGAGGGCAGCCTGACAGCATGTCATTCAGAGGGCAGCCTGACAGCATGTCATTCAGAGGGCAGCCTGACAGCATGTCATTCAGAGGGCAGCCTGACAGCATGTCATTCAGAAGGCAGCCTGACAGCATGTCATTCAGAGGGCACCCTGACAGCATGTCATTCAGAAGGCACCCTGACAGCATGTCATTCAGAAGGCAGCCTGACAGCATGTCATTCAGAGGGCACCCTGACAGCATGCCATTCAGAAGGGGGATCCTGACAGCATGTCAGAGGGCAGCCTGACAGCATGTCATTCAGAAGGCAGCCTGACAGTATGTAATTGGAAAGCAGCCTAATAGCATGCCATTTAGCCAAACCATGGGGTTTTGAAATAGGTCCTCACTATGTAGCATTTGCTAGCCTGAAACTTGCTATGTAGACCAGGCTGGCCTGAACTCACTCTGTCTTCCTCTGCCTTCTGAGTGCTGCTATTAAAGGGGTATGCCACCATGCCCAGCTCTAAGCCACAGGCCTTTGACCAGGTTTATAGCACAAGACCTAAATTCCTTCCTGTGGAGGCCTCAAATCCAATCCAAAAGCAGTTGGCTACCCCAAAACCTTCATGCCATTATGCCTATCTTGCCTGGCAGTTTGGACCTATGGCTGCAGGGGTGCCACTGATGTCTCCCCAACCCCATCTCCACTTCCCCCCACCAGCTGGCCCCATGCTGCTGGCTACCCTTAGCTTTGCAGCCTTTGGACTGGGTAGGCAATTCTACCCTCTTAATACTCCCCAGTTTCTAAACTTTAGGGTGTCATACATTGTAGCTATGGAGTGTCTCCCAAGTGCACTGGGAGTGAGGAAGCAAACACAGAGCTGAGATCTGTACATTAGACCTGTCTCCATACTTTCAAGACTTGCTAAGCATTAACACCTTGCAGAAGGGATGAGTCTACTAGTGTTAAGTAGCCTGCTGGACCTTCTGAGTTTTGTCTGTACAGTAGTGAACCAACCTTGCAATCAGAAGTTGATCCACCCACCAACCTCTAGTCATCAGATTCCAGTTATTCTCAAGTGATGAGGTCAGCTCCTAGCCACTGAGGATGAGGTTATTTTACTGCTTAAGTCAAGCCTCTTTCCACCTATACTTTTTTGCTTCTCATATTTTGCTTTATTTACATTTTTATTTATTTGGTGGTGGGGGAGGGGTGCAAAACACAACGAGTGTGGAAGTCAGAGCACTTGCAGGCGTCCAGTCTTGATGTCCACCATATGAGTTCTAGGGAGAAAATTCAGGTCTGTAAGCACCCTTAGCAGCCAAGCCAACTTGGCTTGGCTTTTTTCTGCTATCTCAGCTTCAGGATCTCCATGACCAACTCCCCCAGCTGTCTCTCATCCTGCAAGACAGCTATGGTAGGTTGACTTAAGACTCCCTAACTTGTGATTGTTTCTTGTTCTCAGGCACCAAGGACAGCTCAATTTTAAATAATGGGTTCCTTCTCAGATGGCAGCCAGCCATGGCTCTCTAAGAGAAACCACACTATTGTTGGCTCTTCATGCTGGAGGAGTCACTATCTCATCAAAACGTACAGGTGAATTTGAGGCTTACCAGCCCCTGTGAGCTTGTCCCGTAGATATTAAATTCCACTCTTCACACCAGCACCACTGGGTTTACCTTTCAGATGAGGCTTCTTCCCCTAACTCTGCCAGGGAGCTTTTGCACATGGAGCTCTATGCTGCTTACTTCTTTTCGCAGAGTCACTCTCTGTTCTCTTTCACACTTCAGCTTTCTTATTGTTCCCTTTGTGATTTCCAATGTTTCCTCACTTCTCTTTGGAATAGAGTCTATGTCTTACTGACATCTCATTCAACTGTATCAGAGAGGCAGCTTCTGATCTGCCATCTTCTCTGGATGTCCTGTCACCTGACCTTGATTCTAGTCACCTACTGTGACTTGACTCTAGAATGTCTCTTACAGGTTCATGCTTTGAGCACTTGTTTCCTGACTTGGGTGCTATTTTAGGAGATCAGACCTGACTTATGGACAAAGGTCACTAGGGGCAGGTCTTCCAACTCAACTGGCTTTTGATTCTTTCCTGCTACAACGTAAACAAGCAGCTGTTTTACCCAGCCATCACCACAGACTGAGCTACCCCGACTGCCATGCCTTCCCTTCCATGATAGGCTAAAACTGATGCTTTAAAAAAAAATTTTTTTTTTTTAATTTTTTGAGACAGGGTCTCCCTAATAGCCCCAGCTGGCCTGGAACTCACTCTGTAGACCAGGCAGGCCTTGAACTCAGAGATCTGCTTGCCTCTGCCTCCTGAGTGCTAGGATTAAAGGCATGTGCCACCATGTAATTTTATATAAGTGGCATCATGTAATATATATTCTGTAATTTAGTTTTTCTCTAGTATACACTGCAAGTAAATCATGTTGATCTAACTGATCTAAGTATACAAATATAGGACTATTTACTAATCTGCATAGTTGCTTCACAATGTATACATACATTGTCTCCATCTTCTTGATGGATCCACATTGAAATAGCCCCAAACTGGAAAAATGGTATGAAGCATTTTGAAGACATGAACTAATTTTCCTAAAATCACGGCTTCTCCTATCTTTGTTTGGACTATAACCCATAGTTAAAATACATTTACTTCTTGGCCTGCTATATGTATAAGTATCTTTTATGAGACATATACCCATATGTAACAAACAACAAAGAGTTCAAGTAACAATACTGTCTCCAGTTATTCTGTTATCCTACTTAAAAAAATGGTTTTATAGACAGAGACTATAGGACCTGATATATACACACATTCAGCTTTACTAGACAATTCTAGTTTTCTCCATTGTTAAGGCAAACTGTGCTCCCATAAGCAGAAAAACAAGCTGCTATTGTTTTATCCTTGGGGAGTTGGATATATCCATTCTTAACTATGAGAAATACTGCCCTGTAATACGAATGTACATTTCTATAATTAGAAATGAATCCTAATTATAGAAAAAAAAAAACCAGTATCTGTTCCTGTTTATTGACCATCTGTGTTTTCATATTCTGTAAACTATAGAGGATCGTCTATGGAAAGTTTCCACAGCCAATCCAAAGCCTAGGCTGAGATGTACACTTAGTTATGTGTACATCTAGTTTGAGTTATGTGTACATCTTAGTTTGATTCATGGTATGTTTAAATTGGTGGCTACGTGCCCACTCAAACATTTACCTACTCAAGAAAACCTGTGATTCTCCTCAGTCTGGAATAAAGTAAAATTATTAGCAAAAAGAATGAAGGGAGGACTGGAGAGATGGCTCAGTGATTAAGAGTGTACCGGGCGTGGTGGCGCACGCCTTTAATCCTAGCACTCGGGAGGCAGAGGCAGGTGGATCTTTGTGAGTTCAAGGCCAGCCTGGTCTATAATGTGAGTGTCAGGACAGCTGGGGCTTCAGGGAGACCCTGTCTCGAAAAGAACAAAAAACAAAAAAAACTTTTAGACTGAAGTTCATAGAGAATAAAGGTCATGTGGGTGTTGTCATCCAAGACCTTCCAGAGCCTCGGAGAGAAGAAAGAGCACACTCCATTCCCTTGACCCCCACCCCTTTTTTTTTTGAGTGAGCAGCTCTCTCCAGTCCCTCCCTGGAAAGCTGGGCTGCTTTGCTATATACCAAATTATCCCCTAAAACAACACAGCTTGACCTTTGTTTCGTAAAAGAGTTCTAAGACATTCTTCACTTTATAAAAACCAAATCCAGGGTGAGTGTGGTGGTGTATGCTTCTAATCCCAGCACTCAAAAGGCAAAGGCAAAGGCAGGCAGATCTCTGAGTTTTGGGGTAGCCAGGGCTATACAACAATGAGACTCTGTTGTTACCACTCTCCCCCAAGGAAAGAATGGAGTCAGAGAAGTAAAGAAAATCATACTTACCAGTGATCTTAGAGGACTATTCCTTCACAGAGCAATAAGATAGCTAAAATAAAACTTAAAAGAATTTACCTTAGTTTGGTTGGGAAGCCAAAGCTGAAAGTGAGCACACACACACACATGCACGCACACACATGCACGCACACACAGTAAAGATATATCTGTTGTTTTTTGTTTAGACTGAAGTTGTAACTAGCTTTTGGAAAAAAAAAAAAAAGAAAAGAAAAACAATCAGGGGCTGAAGAGATGGGTTAAGAGCACTGGCTGCTGTTCTTGCAGAGGACTTGGGTTAGGTTCCCAGCACTCACATGGCAGCTAACAACCATCCACAACTTCAGTTCCAGGGGATCCAACACCCTCTTCTGGCTTCTGTGGGCACTGTACGCATGTGGTACACTTCCATACATGCAGGTAAAACACTCATACACATAAAATAAAAACAATAAAATGTAATAAACTAGTATACAGGAAGGGAAAGCCAAAACCAGCAAAGAATTTTAAAGGAAGAAGTCCAAATGCAATCAAGTACTAGCCACGGATTATTTTATTTACTTGTGCCAATTCTTCAAAGGTAGCATGCAAGGGCAAAAGGTTCAAAAATGAGGTCCTGAGAAAACAGTTTCCTCCTACACTCAACGAAGAGTTTTTGATAGGTACCAGTATGTCAAGGTTTCAGATACATGGCAGTAAAATCATTTCAAACAAACTGAAAACAGTTCCTGGTTGTTAACAGTAAATCTCCTTGATGTCAGCAGATCTCTTCTGGGTGTAAGCAGAACAAGCACTTCTTGAGAACTGAGAACAGGAGTCGGGTGACAGGGTTTACGAAGTAGGCCTCATTCTCCCTGGCTCCCCATTCTCCTTCATGGACACTATAAAATTCATGAGGTGTTACTACAGAGTTTCAATCATTTTGATAACCAAGTAAATATCTGTAAATAGATGCAAACTAGGAAAGGAGTTTGACGAGGCTATTTGTGCAATGCCTTGTACTTGTTTCAGCATCACCCACATGCACTCATGCTGTAGTGTAGACCCTGGCAGAGTGGTCTCTGGGAAGTGACTACTAGTGGAGTTTTGTTCCTGGGAGCAAAGATGCCCAGCACTTTAAGACTGTCTGAAATCTCACTGGTCCTAGCTAAAGAGAGAGGTACAGGCTATCAGGAAGTAATAAAAAACATTTTTTTCTTACATCAGTGTATCTGTGTTCCTATGGGGGGGGCAGTTACACATGCACATGTGTGCTCACATGTGTGGAAGCTAGAGGACAATCTCGGTGTCATCTTCGGGAATGCTGTCTACCTCCTTGAGATAAGATCCCTCACTGGCTTGGACCTCACCAATTAGGCTGGACTGGCTAGGCACTAAGTTCCAGGGGTCCTCCTGTCTTTGCCTCCATAGTTGAGACTATGACTGTTTGCCACCATATCCAGCTTTCACATGAGTGCTGGAGATCAAACTCAGGTTCTCAGGTTTGGCAACTACTTTACTGACTGAGTTATCCCTCTAAAATTCACAAAACTATTTTTTCTAGATTTGACATGGGCTACTTAGGAACATATCTTGGGGATAGGATACACTTATGAATTAGAAAATAAAGCATCTTGCTGGGCTGGGCAGCACACACCCTTGATCTCAGCACTCCAGAAGCTGAGGCAAACAGATCTCTGTGAGTTCAAGGTCAGCCTGGTCTACAAAGTGAGTTCCAGCCAGCTGGGGCTACAGGGAGACCCTGTCTCAAAAAAAAAAAGGAAAGAGGGAGAGAGAGGGAAGGGAGAGAGGGAGGGAAAGGAAAAAGGAAAAAGAAAAAAGGAGAAAGGAGAGGGGGAAGGAGTGAGGGGGGAAAGAAGGGAGAGGGACAGAGGGACGGAGGGAAGGAAAGAGGGAGAGAGAGAGGGAAGGAAAGAGGGAGAAAGGAAAGGAAAGAGGGAGAGGGAAGGAAAGAGGGAGAAAGGGAAGGAAAGAGGGAGAGGGAAGGAAAGAGAGAGAGAGAGGGAAGGAAAGAGGGAGAGACAGGGAAGGAAAGAGGGAGGGAAGGAGGGCATGAACTGCAGTAGGAAGTCCTTAAGTACTTAATGCATTCATTAAGTCATTTAAGGCCTGAAGGAGGAGGTCCTGCGTCCGTCGTTCGTGTCGGTCGTTCGTGCTTTATTGAGTGAACTTCTCTATTTCGTTCTTGCCTTCCGGTCCTCGGGAGGGCTTGTCAGGAAATACGCATCTATATCCTTTCTCGTTCGCAACCTCTTCCGCCTTTTGTTTAATCTGACGCCCTTTTCCCCCCCCCCTCACTCTTTTGACCTTTTTTCCCTCTACTCCTTCAACTCATTACCTGCGGCAAGCCCAACCACTTCTAAGTATCATTGTTTAAAATACACTCTTATTTTTATTTTGTCTTAAAATAGTTTAACCTTTATGCTACAGACTTATTTCAAAAAACAGAAATCTATCGCACAAAAAAATATATATATAACACTCTGTTTAATTATTTTTTTTTCTCCAAAGACCATTAAATACTAAATGGAAACAAAAACTAAATAATGAGTGTAAAGAACCAAATTTCATTTTACAAACTAGAGTTGCATGTTTGGAAAACATTCCTTCTACGCAATGATTTGTCGTCACTGCATCAAGTCCACGCTTACTCCCCAGCAACAGCAGATCTGCCCACCGCCAAGTGCATTGGTTCCTAGCCATACAATGGCTGACAATTCATGTTCAAGGTAAGAAGAGCAAAAGATTCAACAACCTTTGTACTCTTTCAAAAAACAAAGCAACAACAAAAACATTTCCTAGTTATCCAGTGATTTTTTTTTTAAGATCACTACCCTTTGAAATTTGTTAAAGAATAGAAGTAGGTGTGTTTAAGATAAAATAAAACCTACAACAGCATTGGATAAAATGCATTGATTATTTTAAACAAACATGGCCACAATCTGCAGCGAAGTTGGTTTAGAGGTGCAAGCATTTTTTTATATATACATGGAAGTCACATCATACACATACTGGAGACAGGGCTTAGGGCTCAGCTTTCTTTATACTTTAAAAAAAAAAAAAAAAAAAAAAAAAAGAAACAAGGAAAAAAAAAGCAGAAACTAAGCAAAATGTGTCTTCTTCAAAAACCTTGTGATACCATACAAAAAAGCAGGCAACAAATTTATTTTGTTACTCATGGTATTACTCTGTTAAAGTAAAGGTGAACAAATAAATGACTATATTAGTAAATTGAGCATTATAACTGGTAATGACAAAAGCACTTTTGGGGCTACTCTCTTAAAAATAATGGAATCCACTTAGTCTACCACAATGATGAGACAATTACTGAAGCAGGTGCAAGGACAGAGCTGCCACGATGACAGGAACAGCGAGGTTTCTGCACTGGTTTTTCTAATTGGAGGAGAGGTGGACTTAACCAAGTTGTGGCATAAAGTAATCTGTGACCCTATTGTGCCCCCTGAACAATGTCCTGGCAAAGAGTAAACAGCTACTTATGCTGCTAAGTGTAAAGCCTTGATTAGGAAAACAATCCCTTTTTTTAAACTTCAAATGTGATGAGGGTTCTATGTCACAGAATTTTATTATCAACACCTAGCCTGAAAACAAGTTTCTACTCTTCTGGATGTAGCAATGACTGAGGAATTAAAACACCGTCTTAATTCATTATTAAATGGGGGAAAAGTCCCAAGCCAGTAAACAGGGCAGGAAGCTGGCTCTAACTTCCTCCCTTTTCCTTTTTTCTTCATCTTAATGCCTAAATCTCTACTCCGATGCATCAATTCATGTTGTCAAGGAGCTAGAAACAATATCTTTATGTGCAACCTAAGATAAAAGCAAAGGGCTAGAAAAGAGTTTGGCTGCAACTCTATTCTGACCCCAATCCATAGTGTACACACAAACACCCAAAGAGTACTCATTGGGGGGACGGCTAACAGGGACTAAAGAAAATATATCATGGGAAATCACCTGCTGTATAGAACTGAACAACACATTATTAACATGAAAGTAGGTAATGCAAAAACATTCTTCAAAATGGGGCTGTGCCCATAATAGGGGAAAAATAAGCTGCAAAAACTTCAAGTCACAAACTCCACTATATTCTCTTACCAATGATTTTCCTGGAAAACACAGACCAGAAATTATGTATTTCTCCTTTGTTGAATATTTTAATTCAAGTAAAAAAATATGTAACAGTAAAACTCAAATAATTTAATCCTAAAGCAAGATGTGAAGGTCCAAAGATATACCAGTGGTTAATTTTCAGAAAGTCCATTTTGCTCTGGCCTCTGGGTCTTTGGTTTCTGTCTAGGATTGGGGCCAGGTGAAAGAGTAATAAATGATGTACTAACAATGGAGATTCATAATTTTAAAAGCCTGATCAATTGCAAATAGACTTAAGGAAAAATAAGTTGGTGAAGAACAGAGGGCAGATCAAATGAGATGCTATCAGAAAAGATCTAAGAACACATGTTCAAATACATACCCACAGAAGGGACAAATAGAACTGAAGTAACACGTAGAGAACTGAAGTAACAAGTAGAGTAAGTGAATAAACTTGTCTTTCCATAAGAAAGAAGCAAATGCCAGGCAGTCATGCAAGCATGTAGGCTGCCATGTTCTTCTCAGGCCTCCACAGCACCCACCCTGCATAGTGCTCAATACAGAGTGGTCCCTTGGTCAATGTGTGTTCATTGAATGACAATGTCAGGTCTTATCCTCTTATGATCAGGGAGAACCAACAAGGAATCTGAGGAAGGAGGCAAAATGCCATAGCAATATCATGTGGTAACAAACGGAAACAAAAACAAAAGAGGAAACAAAACCCACGAAAAACAAAAAGTGAAGTCTTCTGAGCCAATGTTACTTCACTCTTCCCTGTGCACAATACATAGTGTTCTAATTCTAGGTATTGCTTTAAAATAAGTCACTAGTAACTACATGTTATAGGAAAAAAGGTAGTAACTAATGCCACATTTCTCTGCTGGCATTTCCTAAATTCCCTGAAGTGTCTACTACCCTTTGCTAATCCTTTCAGATACTGTAAGACTTACAGTGCCAATAATGTGCTTTGCATCTGACTTCTTATGGTATATTTTGAGTTCTCTCATGTGTTGTGTTCATTTTTAGAAAGTAGAGGAGAAAATACTCAAACACAGCATCGGGTCCAGGTAAACAGCTGTTACCCTTTATGAAGAGATCAGCTATGAGAGAAGGTACTTTTCTCTCAGATTTTCAAGTGCCTATAAACTTAGAAGCCTCACAACTTCTCATATTCTTCCTAAGTAACAAGTTTCTATGTTATCCTATTATTTTAATAAACCAGGACAAAATGTTGAGAGACGAAGACTTCCCATTGATTTCTCAATGTACTCTTCAGATGTCCAGCAAATGTCATAGTAAATTTCCTAAGATTTATGAATTATTGCCACATGGAGACCAACTAAGTCACCTTAGTAGTATCTGGAAATAAAGGGGGGGGGGCGCATATCAATTATTTGTGTTACAGTAACTGACAAAGAGCAATTTCAGGAAAGAAGGCAGAAGACTTAAGCTAAAAGAAAAGAATTTTTTTTTATAATACTTCTGTCTTCTACTTTTAAGGACAGATTTTTTTTTTTTAAATGCACATGCCCTACCAGGTGCCAATAAGGACCTGATTGATTTGTGTGCAAATGCCCTAAGGTGGGAGTGACAATGAGGTGGACATATAGTGGTTACATCTAAGATATTAATTTCATTATGCAGAAAAATAAATACAAGATTCAAAACTGAAATCCACTTTACCTGGTAAGTAAAGTGTCATTCTAAATAGAAGGTGACTAAAAGTCATCAGGCAAAATGAAGTTGTTTAATAAAATCCACCATTCTTGTATTCTTATTGAAGAAAAGAAAACATTATTTTCTTTGCAGTAAGTTATTTTCCTAAGTGAATTCTTTCAACTAAAAAAAATGGGAGGGGGTGTTTATCATGAGTTTCAATTTCAAACGCTACAAACAGCTTCTGAAGCTGAAGCTATGACAATGAACTTCCATGTCACAAAGAGGAGGAAGTGGAAGGGAACAGTGCACAGGAAACAGTGACATTGTATTACAGTAGGTATTTACGTCTGCTATCCTCATCCAAGGTAAGGTCAACAACTTCTGCTGGTGAAGCCCAAGTTTGCTGGGGAGTCACAGCAGTCCATGACTGTGTTTGCCGGGCGCCAACATACTGTGTGCCAGAGCCGTGCTTCCATGAAGAAACACTCTGAATCACACCTCCTCGAGGATGAACACACCTGCAATTGTGTGAAGAACAAAAACTGGTTAATCTGGAAAAATACTAGACAATATGATTTCAGATGTACTGATTGATACTTTTACTAAGCCTATATAAATGTTCATGAAACCTAGCAGCAAAACCCTTCTTCTCCTCCCTCCATTTCTGCCCCTCTTCCTTCCCATTCCTATCAGTTTAGCCTTAAAGAGACCAAGAGCTTTGTCTCAGTCAAGTCCTGAGTTGCACTCAGGTCATTAATAAAGAGGTAAGATGAGCCGGGCATAGCGGCGCATGCCTTTAATCCTAGCACTTGGGAGGCAGAGGCAGGCAGATCTCTGTGAGTTCAAAGCCAGCCTGGTCTACAAAGTGAGTTCCAGGACAGCTGGGGCTACAGGGAGACCCTGTCTCGAAAAGACAAAATAAATAAATAAATAAAAATAAAGAGGTAAGATGATTTTCTGGACTTGCTTTAATTTCTGAGATTTTCACAACAGGGGAACAGAAATCCACAACAAAATGAACAACCAGGTGAAACAATGAGAAAAATTGGAGAAATATGCTTCTAAAATAAGTTTCTTTTTTTTCTTTTTTTTAAATAAGTTTCAAACCATGCATGGTGGCGCATGCTGTAATCCCAGCACTTCAGGAGGCAGAGGCAGGCAGATCTCTGTGAGTTCAAGGCCAGCCTGGTTTACATAGTAAGTTCCAGGACAGCTGAGGCTGCAGGGAAACCCTGTCTCAAAAAGACAAAACAAAACAACAACCAAAAAAGGTTTCATAACACACATGAATAATGATAGTGAAAGTAACACCATTTTCCAGAGCAGAGTTCTAAAAGTACATAAGAATTACATCTTGCCGGGTGTGGTGGCGCATGCCTTTAATCCTAGTGTTTGGTAGACAGAAGCAGGCGGATCTTTGTGAGTTCAAGGCTAGCCTGGTCTACAGAGTCAGATCCAGGACAGCTGGAGCTACAGGGGGACCCTGTCTCGAAAAGACAGAGAGACGAGAGGAGAGAGAGAGAGAGAGAGAGAGAGAGAGAGAGAGAGAGAGAGAGAGAGAGA
>VZQC01001095.1:3253808-3348554 GCA_009823505.1 Rhizomys pruinosus | reverse complement strand
GAGAGAGAGAATACGAATGAATTACATCTTGCATAAAAGATCAATTAATTTCCTTTACATTATGGTTCAGTGAAAGAAACAGAATGAAGCACTAAGTTCACAGCTTATCAGAGGGACAGAGCTGCTCTGCTAACAAATCACCTGAGCTCACTGGAAGAAAACTGTTTTGAATTCCATGTTCTAGCCAAACGATTAAACCATGAGCCTCCAGGAAGAAGCCCTAAGAAACTCTTGACTCGGGGCTGGAGAGATGCCCTAGCTCGGGGCTGGAGAGATGGCCTAGTGGTTAAGAGCGCCGACCGCTCTTACAGAGGACCCGGGTTCGATCCCCAGCACCCACATGGCGGCCAAGAACTGTCTGAAACTCCAATTCCAGGAGAACTCCAGTTCCAGGGGAATCTGACACCCTCTTCTGACCTCCACGGCATTGCACGACACAGGTGCACAAACTTGCATGCAGACAGTACATTCATACACATACAGAAATAAAAAAATTAATTAAAAAAATTTTTTTAAAAAAGAAAGTCTTGGCTCAAACAAAAGGAAGGTAAAAGCCTCAAGCAGTGATCCCATATCTAAAATTATTAACTTAGCTCCATGGAGCTTGCATGATTTGTAACAAGCAACATGAGTTGTGTCATCCTGGTGATAAGAGTTCAATCCTTGGAATCCATGTAAAGACGGAAGGGAAGAACCGCCTCTACAAAGTTGTCCTTTGCCTTCTACATGTGAACCACGGCATGTGTGCACCCACCCACATCACATCCACATAACAATAATGATAAAAATGGGGAAGTGGAGGAAGAGAAAGAGGAGGAGGAAGAGTTAGATGGAGGGGGGTCCTAAAATAATAATAAAAAAAAAATCCCCTTAAACCCTACACCTTTGGAAAAAAATGATTTACCTGTTTCTTCCAAGGTTAGCCTGAAAACTGAAAGAGGTGTGGGACAGGTGCACTGGAGCCAGAGCACAGGCGGAATGTAGGTTTTTTTTGTTTGTTATTTTGAGACAGGGTTTTGCTGTGTATCACAGACTAGTCTTAAACCAACTATGTAGCACAAGTTGGCCTTGAACTCATCACAGTAATCCTCTTGTCTCACCCTCCTGAGTGCTGGAACTGCAAGTGTGCCACCACACATGGCTCAGAAAACAGAATTCTTATAGTATTAAAAGGGTAATCTGTTCAGAATGGGCCAAGTAGCCAATGAGAGGCTACTACATTTTCAAAGATTAGCTAGTGAACGGTATTAAAATAAGGGGCCTAGAGCCCAACCTCTAGTCCCAAACTGTGCAGTCCACAAAGTAAACTCAGATTAAGTATGAAATAAAAGATTATCAGTCAAACATTTGTAGAATCTTTTAACAACTAGTGACAAATGGAATACCAACTTTACTAAGCAGTTTCATTTATTTTTTTTATCTCATTTGACAATTCCCAAAGACCTATAAGATGAAATGTAAGTTATTATCCACATTCTACAGATGGAAACTGAGGGCACAGGACTGCCTTGGTTAAAGCATTCTGAATTAGCAGGCTAGGGAACTTAAGGTAGGTCTGTTTTAAGTCCAATGCTTTCCACATCATGTTATCAATTTACAAATATGCATATAATATTTGATGAGGTAAACATACAGTGAAATGTCAGAATACAAAAACTGACCCACACTATTTTAAAGTACAAAATTTTTCAAAAACTAATCTGTATAAGCACCCTATAATTTAAGTAAAGCTGACTAGAAAGTAAGAATTCAGAGAATAAGAATCTACCAAGAAAGTCAATGTTTTATCTTGGCAGAATTCCCAGAAACATCTCTGAAGTAAGAGGAATAAAGTTCCAATTTGTTACTCTGTTCCCTGAGTAATGACAGGCAGTGGTTTTAAAGGGATCTAATCTAATCAGTATTTTGCAGAGAAAACCAGGGCTAAGAAGCACCTCACAGAAAGAACCAGAGCAAAAATCACATCGCTATTCAGGTTTATTTTCCTCTAAATGCCTACACCTTCCTCAGACAAGAACTGAAATACTACTCTGTTTGGATGAGAGGAATGCTGCCTGGTCTCCAGAGTATCTAATAAACATCAAAACATATTCTAGGCCGGGTGTGGTGACCCACGCCTTTAATCCTAGCACTTGGGAGGCAGAGGCAGGCAGATCTCTGTGAGTTCAAGGCCAGCCTAGTCTACAGAGTGAGTTCCAGGACAGCTGAGGCTACAGGGAGACCCTGTCTCAAAAAGACCAAAAAAAAAAAGAAAAATTCTGGGGCTAGAGAGATAGCCTAGCGGTTAAGAGCACCAACCGCTCTTGCAGAGGACCCGGGTTCAATCCCCAGCACCCACATGGCGGCTGAGAACCGTCTGTAACTCCAATTCCAGGAGAACTCCAGTTCCAGGGAAATCCGACACCCTCTTCTGACCTCCACAGCATTGCACGACATGAGTGCACAAACCTACATGCAGACAGTATGTTCATACACATACAAAATTAAATAAAAATTAAAAAAAAAATAAAAAAAGATTCTAAAAAGCATCTTGTATAAGAACAGGTACTAGGAGAGCCTTAAAGCCTGTATTTACTACTAAGGAATGAGCAGGCAAAGCAAAACAGAATAGGGAGATGAATCTCTTATTTAGCTGTCTACATGATCACATTTGTAGCTATGTTACAGGTAGTTCCCATTCCACCTAGGCCACCAGAAACATAAAAAGCTCCTAAAAGAATTAAGGATGAAGAACAGAGCAGCCACAAGAAAAAGCTTGTTCTGATCTTAGTGCTGGCTACATGGGTATAGATAGTTTGCAAAAGTTAAGGTATACCTTATGATTTTTCTGTGTTATAAGACATCAAGGCATCAATTTTTTTTATGGTTTAATTACCTCAACCATGTTATGGGTGATATAAGAGTCAAGAGATTAATGAGAACTCAATGAGGCTTTTAACACATTTTTCCTTTAAAGTACAGTAGAGCCCACTTGGGAAGCAGAAGCAGGCAGATCTCTGTGAGTTCAAGGCCAGCCTGGTTAGTCTACATAGTGAGTTCCAGGCCAGCTGAGGCTAAAGGGAAACCCTGTCTCAAAAAGACCAAAAAAAAAATAAAATAAAATAAAAAATAAAGTACAGTAGAAACACTATCCTGACCTGGGTTTGGTTTTGTTTTGTTTTCATGGTGCTGAGAATGGAACCCAGACCTTGCATACACTAGACAAGCCCTCTAGCATGAGCTATATCCTGCAGCCTAATACATTTACTTTTTTTTTAATGAGTGTTTTGCCTGAAAGTATACAAGTGCACCTGTGTCTGTCATGCAATGCCTACAGAGGTCAGAAGAGGGTACTGGATTCCCTGAAACTGGAGTTTTGGGTGGTTGTTAGCTGCTGTGGGGTGCTAGGAACCAAATACATGTCTCCTGCAAGAGTAGCCAGTGCTCTTAACCACTGAGCCATCTCTCCAGTCCCCTCACCAATACATTTTAAGTGGAGAAAAAGAACTTCTGTATGTAGAATGTGTGTGTACATGCTCATGTGGGTGTGTGCATAGATGCACAGTATATGCATCTATACACACACACACACACACACACACATATTTGCTTGGTATGTGTAAGTGTGGAGGCCAACAGTAAACTTCAGATGTCTTCCTTGATTGCTTCTCCACTTTAATTTCTTTTGGGGGGACAAGGTCTCTCACTGAACCTGAGGTCCATCAATTAGGCTAGCTGACCAATAGGCTTCAGGGATCTCTTAGTACAGGAGCTTTTTTGATGCAGCTGCTGTTGAGTGCTAGGGATCCAAACTCAGGTCTTCATGCTTGTATCATAGGTACTTTACAAACTGAGCCATTTCTCCAGCCCAAGAACTGGTTTTTGTTTGTGTAATGTACAGAAGACATGGGGCTGGAGATAGCTCAGTAGTTAAGAGCTTTGGTTGTTCTTACAGAGGACCTGGTTTGATTCCCAGCATCCACATGGTAGCTAACAACCATCTATTTAATTACATTTCCAACACCCACTTTGACCTCCACAGGCACTACATGACATGGGTGCATTTACATACATGCAGGCAATGCACTCATATACATAAAATAAAAATAATAATTTTTTAAAAGAACACAGGCTGGTGCTGAAGAAACATTTCAACTATTTTATATGATAGTATGCATTAGAGAAATAACTTATAATCTATATCATATAGGGATGGGAACATTTGATGAGTAGTAGGACCACAATAGTTTTTATAAGCCCAACAGAATTGTCCTTGAGGCACTAAATTTTATAAGGCACCAAATATATAAAGGACAAATTTTCATGCACTACCCCACATGCTTTTGTATATTATGAAAGGAATGGATTGGGAGCGTACTTGGCTGATTTGGGGTTGGTTCAGTCCAATTCTACTATAGATACAGGGTACATACAATCTGCTTAGGTCTGGGAAAAGTATGAAACACAACCTAGGGACATATTTTTGAGGGGTTTTTTGTTTTGAGAGAAGGCCCCACTATGTAGTCCAGGCTGACCTCCAACTTGCTATCTACCTGCTTCAGTTTCTCAAGTGCTGTTGTTAAAGCCTGTCCACCATGCCTGGCTTATTTTGAATTTAAAAGGGGAGGGGGGGAGGGGAGGGGAGGGGGGAGGGGAGAAGAAAAGAAAAATAGAAATTTAAAGAATGTTTAAACCTCATTTCCCAAAATGCCGGGAAAAAAGTATAAATAAGATTTAGTAGAATAATTTCTTGGTCATCATATACCAAAGCCAATACGAGAAACTTCACAAAGGCAATTTTTTTAATTACCAAAACAGATTCTGATGACCAACTTTTAATATAATTAGCTCACTATTCTAAGAAAACAATATTAAAAATTAACCATCTTTGTTCTCATAGATCCTGAAGGTGACCTCGTAGAAACTGACTTATTTTCTCTAAAATGGTCTCCTCCACCCTAGATTTTTTTTTTAAGATTAATGCTAGCAATTGGCTCCATAAACAGTCTTAAATGCAAGTGACTCTTCTATTGATTCATTTGTTGAGTAATGAAACTAAATGTTAAGTCTAAAATGTTAAGAGTCTGATTATTTACAAAAGCCTCATGCTATCAAAGGAACTATTTTAACACAGTTCACATCCATTAGGTCTGCACTACAGGCAGTAACCTACCTAGGAAAACTACCAATGAGACTGAAGAAAAGGGGGAAAAAAGACTAAAAACAAAGAAAAACACTGGCATTGGGAGCCACAACTTCTATCAAGATTCAAGCAGCAGGGACTACAGAGATGGCTCAGTGGTTAAGAGCACTGGCTGCACTTGGAGAGGATCTGGGTTTGGTTTCTACCACCCACACAGCAGCTAACAACAACCATCTGAAATGAAACTCCAGTTCAGGGGATCCAATGCCTTATTGGGGTCTCCACAGAAACTGCACAACACAGGTACTTTTTGGAGGGAATGCTTTTTGAGACAGGGTCTCCCTGTAGTCACAGCTGGCCTAGAATTAATTCTCTGTGTAGACCAGGCTGGTCTTGATCTCACAGAGATCCTCCTGCCTCTGCCTCCTAAGTTCAGGAATTAAAGTCTTACACCACCACGATAGGCTAAAAAGAAATCTTTTTTAAAAAAAGATTTAAGGGTCTGGAGAGATGGCTCAATGGTTAAGAGCGCTGGCTGTTCTTGCAGAAAACCCAGGTTTGAAACCCCAGCACCCACATGGCAGCTAACAACCATCTATAACTCCAGTTCCAGGGGATCTGATGCCCTCTGCTGACCTCCATAGGCACTGCATGATACACGTGCACTTATATCCATACAGGCGTAACATTCATATACATAAAAATAAATAAATAAATAAGATTTAAGTAGCCACAGAACAAAGAAACTGAAAAGTCTCCATCTTACTAGCACAGAATACTTTGTCAAACTGATCTGCTTCAAAATAAATATCTGGAAATGATAACAAATTTAGACAATATCGGGAGCTCACCATAATACAAGGTTATCATAAAGGATGCATTCCACCATTAGTTTAGAAACCATGCTTTTTAATCTGTGGCTAGAAGACACAAAGAAGTGAATACCTCAAGCCCATGATAAAAGAATAAAGTAAGTTATTAGCATGTGAGAAAAAAAAACTTCACTGAAAAGGCACAACTAATGCTTCCAACAGAGAGAAATGGCACCAAATATAAGCTAGAGCAACATAATCCCACAAAGAGTAACTTAAAGACCAAATATTACTTTAAAAAATTATTAGAGGGGCTGGAGAGATGGCCTAGCAGTTAAGAGCACCGACTGCTCTTGCAGAGGACCCGGGTTCGATCCCCAGCACCAACATGGCGGCTGAGAACCGTCTGTAACTCCAATTCCAGGAGAACTCCAGTTCCAGGGGAATCCGAGACCCTCTTCTGACCTCTGCGGCATTGCACAACACGGGTGCACAAACCTACATGCAGACAGTACATTCATACACATAAATAATTAAAATTTAAAAAATTATTAGAAAGTTTAACAATGTAGAAAGCAAAAATAAATCACAAACCAACAAAAACAACTAAATCCAAATAAAACATACATGAGAACAGAAAGGTGTGGGTCAAAACATAAAACCTTTTTCTGAGTGACAGCCCTGTCAGAAGTACATCTACACTTCCTAACTGCAACCCTAAGCCTGCAAAAGAAATAAACCCAGTTGAGATACAGGCTGGTGAAGGAGACTTCCAGAGTAACCCACCCCTGCAGGAAAACTCATCAGGCTACTTCTGAAGAAACTACTGGGAAAAACATTTTTTAGAAAAGAGTGGAGTCATGAGAGATTCTACTTAATTCAGCTCTAGATCCAAAGGCAAATATAAAAGATAACCTAAAAACAGAATTTTGTTTAAAATCCCCAAACACTATATTCTACTGTATGGACAGCATTAACCACCACTAGATTTCCCACCTATAAGATATGATTTCCCCAAAATTCAAACAGTGGATCAGATTGCAATGCAGCTTTATGCTCCAAGGCCTTGAAAATATTATTTACAAGTAGTTAAAGTCAAGTGACTTAGTTCATGATGGCACAAGCAAAGCAAGGTGGCAGGTGCCTTTAATCCCAGAACTACAGAGGCAGAGGCAGGTGGACCTCTGTGAGTTTCAAGTCAACCTGATCTACATAGTGAGTGAAGCCCAGCTAAGGCTACGTGGCTACATATTGAGATCCTGTCAAAAAAAAAAATAAAAAAAAGGAAAAAAGAATTGTATAGAAAAAGATAGTGGGCTAGAGAGATGGCTCAGCGGTTAGGAGCGCCAACTGCTCTTGCAGAGGACCCGGGTTTGATTCCCAGCACCCACATGGCAGCTAAGAACCATCTTTAACTCCAGTTCCAGGGGAATTCGATGCCTTCTTCTGACCTCCGTGGCACTGCATGACACAGGTGCACAGACCTACATGCAGACAGTATACTCATACACATAAAAAAATAATAATAAATAAATGATTAAAAAAAAGAAAAAGATAAGCAACACTAGTCAAGACTTGAGTTCAGAAGGGTATACCAGAGATGGTATATATGCATATGTGTTAGGGGTAAGAAGGGAATGAGATTTTAAGTGTCTAATTTTTTAATGATAAAATTAACTCTAGACACCAAAATACTGGCTTTAAGGAAAAAAAGGAAGCTAAAAATTTCATGATAGAAGAAAAATGGAGCAAAGAAGCTTAAGAAAAAAAGAGTATCTGGGGCCTAGCGAGATGACTCAGCAGTTAGGAGCACTGACTGGTCTTGAGGACCAGGTTTGGTTCCCAGCATCCACATAGCTACTAACAACTGTCCATAACTCCAGTTCCAGGGGATCCAACTTCCTCTTCTAGCCTCCAGCAGCACTGCAGGACTCAGGTGCCACTTACATACATACATGCATGCAAAACACTCAAATAATTAAATGTTTAAAATATCCCTCCCAAAGTATCTATAACATTTTGAGGCCTAAGGAAATAATAAGAAGGGAGACTTGACTGAAATACAGAGAACTAGAGCAAGGGATGTGTCTAGCACTAACAATTGAAAATAATTTAACCACATCAACATGCTAATAGGTATCATAGCAAGAAGCCTGAAATAAAAAATTTAATACTCCAGAAAGATCCTAATATGAACTTAAAGGGAACGTGAGAGATAAACGAATGGCAATAAAGTAAGAGGGTAATCAGCTGTTCTAGCTTCCTTGTCTGACATCTAAGTCAGCTTAATTAGTGAAGTCAGGCATGGTGGCACTCACCTTTAATCCCAGCACTCGAGAGGCGGAAGCAGAGGCAGAGGCAGGCGCTTTGTGAGTTCAGGGCCAGCCTGGTCTACAGAGCAAGTTCCAGGACAGCTGGGGCTATAGGGAGACCTTGTCTCGAAAAGACAAAAAAAAAGTATTATATTTAAAATAAAAAAATAAATAAAAACAAAAAGCAAGGTAATTATGTTGTGCTTAGGGACCATACAATCTGCTAAACTACTTAACACTGTGGCTGATGAATAAAAGTACCCAAACATAATGTGCAAAAATGGACTAACATGGGTCCATTAGAGTAATTCTGTGAATAATGAATTTGAATTTTTTTCTGGTCTTTTTTTCTGGTCTTTTTGAGACAGGGTCCCTTGTAGCCCCAACTGGCCTGGAACTCATATGTAGACCAGGCTGGCCTTGAACTCACAGAGATCTACCTGCCTCTGCGCTCCAAGTACTGGTATTAAAGGCATACACCACATGCCTGGCAGAATTTCTTTCTTTAATTATGTTATGTGTATAGTGTATCGCCTGCATGTATATAAGTGCACCAGTGTTGTGCAATGCCCAAAGAGGTCAGAAGAGGGCATCAGATCCCCTGGAACTGGAATTACAGACACCTGTCAATGACTATATGGGTGCTGGGAATCAAACCAGGGTCTTTTGTGATCACTCCAGCCCTAGAATTTGAATTTCTTAAAAATTTTACACAAAATATTTTCCCCTTAATTACTTAAAAAATGTAAAACCTTATTCTTAGCTCCTAATCCATATAAAAACAGGTAGCAGGACAGATTTATCCTATTAACTACAGTTTGCTGACCCTTACCTTAAAGAACACCAAATTCCATAAAAATTATATTTGTGAAACACTGCAAACTAATTTGATGTTTCATGGATATTTTAAACTTTAAGGTATCTTATAGCATGCCTCCCAACTATTTGGTCTCAATATATTGCAAAGTAGGAATGAAGAGGGTAGAAAAGTAAAGGACACTTCTTTCTTAAGAGCAAAGTCTTGAAGCTATCCAGAAATTTGCCTAAAAGGAGAAAAAAATCAGGGCTGGAGAGATGGCTCAGCAGTTAAGAGTGCCAACTGCTCTTGCAGAGGACCTGGGTTTTATTCCCAGCACCCACATGGCAGCTAAGAACCATCTTTAAGCCGCACACCTTTAATTCCTAGCAGTTGGGAGGCAGAGGCAGGTGGATCCCTGTGAGTTCAAGGCCAGCCTGGTCTACATAGTGAGTTCCAAGACAGCCGGAGCTACAGTGAGACCCTGTCTCAAAAAGACCAAAAAACAAAAACAACAACAACAATGAAAAAAAACAGCTCTAATTCACTCTGAACTTCCTATCACACACTTCAGGCCAAAAAATCTCTAAGACAGACCCCCACCTTTCATGCCAGCTAGCCCATGAGGTCTACCATTTTCTTATCACTTATTTTTCTGGTTTAAAATAGATTCACAATTTAAAATATCCACACACCCCAATTAACAGCCTACCTTGCATGTTCTTGAACACCCACAATCTCTACTTCACTATCTGAAGAGGCAATATTAATTTCTTCATTGAGTGGTGCATTGCCAGCAGAAATTTTGTCACTTGCTAGGAATCCTGGATCCAAATGACCTGAGAGAGAAGGGGAGAAAAAACAAGCAATAGTTTAATTTCTTAAAAACAGGAACAACTCACTGACAGATTCCTCATCCAGGTCTAATCACAGTAATACAGTAGTTCTATGAGAGTTAGCCACAGCAAAACTGTTACCTATGTCAAATAGGCAGTAGTGAGTGCCTTGACATATTTTTTCCTCTTTCTATTGTGTGGCGTGTGTGTGTGTGTGTGTGTGTGTGTGTGTGTTACACACTTCACTGTTTGTTAAATGTGTGCAGGCTTACTTCTGTGAGAATGCATGTGCATATGGAGTTTGATGCTGGGAATCGTCTTTGTTCACTCATCTATTTCACTGGGCAGGGTCTCTCAATCAAACCAAGAGCTCACCATATAGCTAGCCTTACTAACCAGCTTGCTCAGGGGAGTATCCTGTTTCCACTTTCCAAGACCAGAATTCCAGGCAGACCAACATGAAACCCATTCACATGGGTTTCTGGGGATCTGAACTCTGGTCCTCACACTTGCACGGCAAGCACTTTAACTACTGAGCCATCTCCCCAAGTCCTCTGCCATTAAACAAACAAACGAACAAACACCTAGCTTTCAAAAAGAAATAGAATATGATTATGGCATGTATTCAAACAGCAGAGCAGTACTTTTATGTGAGAGACTCAAAGTTTCTTATACTTTTAATCCTTAGGAGAAAAGCTAAATATTTTAACTAGTATCTCTCCAAATGTACATACATACATACATATAAGCTGTAACACTGCATTTTACACTGCAGTGTTTTCTGCACTGAACTCTAGTCTGCTTTTAAATTACTGCATAAACACCTAGAGATCAATGAGGTAGTTCTCTACTGTTTATCATCTTTGTGGAACAAAAATTCTAAACCAGAAACATGCAAAAGTATACATGAAATAAACGCAATCAATACTACATTTATACCAAAATGTTTTAAAGTACTTAATTAACATGTTTTCCCTCAAGGAAGGAGCATCTGAGAAAGTCTGACCCCAAACTCCATATCATAGGTAATTTAAGAGGTGAGTGGCGTTTTGATTATGTGACTGAAATAACCTACACTCACCACTGACATCTCTCATTAGACATGAACACACCACAAGTGCTGGAAACACGAACCTGCTCTTGATACTGGAACAGGGAAGGACTTCTTCAGAAGAATCTTCATAAACTATTTATTACATGATATGATAGAATGTCTCCAACATCACAGTAAGCATGACCTACACAGACCTTTGGCTTAATGGTTAATGAACCCGTAAGGGTTAATGAAACATGAAAATACATAGCTCTAAAAACAATCTAAGTAGGTATTAAGATAATTCAGCTTATGGTCCAGCTTTTAAATATTCCATTGTAAGTGAAAATTTAAATTCCTACATAGCCTGCGAGATGTCTCAGTGGATAAAAGAACTTGCCTTGCAAGCCAGACAACCTGTCTGAGTTTAATCCCTAGGACTGATACGGTACACGTTCAAGAATACACACAAACATTAACACAAATAATAAAACAATTTTTTAAATTTAAAAAATAAATTTCTGCCGGGCATGGTGGCACATGCCTTTAATCCCAGCACTCGGGAGGCAGTGGTAGGCGGATCTTTGTGAGTTCAAGGCCAGCCTGGTCTACATAGCAAGGTCAAGGCCAGCTTGACCTTGTCTCAAAAAAGGAGACCCTGTCTCAAAAAGACCAAAAATAAAATAAAATTAAAATTTTCTACAGGTTAATATGGAGTTACAATCAGTACAAATTTTCATTTGCTCTTTAAAAAGTATTTGCATTTAAATATATTGTCAACTAATACAAACTTTTTTTCTCTGTACGCACAAAAAAAAATATGTGAAACCTCATATAAATGATGCCAATGGGGGAACAATAGAACTGTACAGACAGCGCATTCGTTCCCTCCTTCCACACTCTCTAATCCCTCAATGTCATCAAGAGATCTTGTATTTTCACCCTCTGGTCAACTTCCAGCAACATATTTGGAAAGGCACAGACAGCCTCAAAGCAAAGTTTACAGTGTTTGCATCCTGTAACTCTGCAAACCCCTCCTGGAGAATTTACCCAGGGAAAAAGACTATATATAAGACAAATGTTATGAAGATGGACACTACAGTGCTAATAGAAACCTGGGAAAGGGTATGCCTAACAAATACAGTGTGACACATATCACAATAAAAATGTGTAGTGCCGGGGCTGGAGAGATGGCCTAGCGGTTAAGAGCGCCGACCATTCTTGCTGAGGACCCGGGTTCGATCCCCAGCACCCACATGGCGGCCGAGAACCGTCTGAAACTCCAATTCCAGGAGAACTCCATCCAGTTCCAGGGGAATCTGACACCCTCTTCTGACCTCTGCGGCATTGCACGACAAGGGTGCACAAACCTGTATGCAGACAGTACATTCATACACATACAGAAATAAATAAAATTAAAAAATAAATAAATAAATAAATAAAAATAAAAATGTGTAGTGCCAGACTTCAAACTATATGACTATACAGGGCTATAGTCATAAAAACAGCCTGGTACTGGCACAAAAACAGACCTGTACACCAATGAAACAAAACTGAAGACCCAGACTTGAGCACATACAACTTCAGCTACCACATATTTAACAAAGGGGCCAAGAAGACTCAGTGGAGGAAAGACAGCACCTTCAGCAAATGGTGTTGGCAAAAATGGATCACCACTTGTAGAAGAATAAAATTAAACCCCTACTGTTTGCCCTGTACAAAAATTAACTCCAAATAGATCAAAGACCTCAACATGAAACCAGAAACTCTTAAGGTGATAGAAGAAAAAGCTGGCAGCAACCTACAAGACACAGGAGTAGGAGAAGACTTTCTAAATCAGACAGCAGCTGCGCAGGAAGTAACATCGACAATTGACAAGTGGGACCTCATTAAACTCAAAAGCTTCTGTACAGCAAGAGAAAACCCACAGAGTGGGAGAAAACCTTCACTGCTGATACAATGGACAGAGCATTAACTTCCAGAATATATAAACTACTCAAAGAAGAAAAAAAAAAAAAAGAAGAAAACAAATGACTCACCCAAAAGATGGAGTAAAGAGCTGAAAAGAGACTTCACCAGTGAGGAAGTAAAGATGGCTGAGAAACATCTTAAAAAGTGTTCAACATCATTAATAATCAAGGAAATGCAAATTAAAACCACTCTAAGGGGGCTGGAGAGATGTCCGAGCAGTTAAGAGTGCCAAGCGCTCTTACAGAGGACCCGGGTTCGATCCCCAGCACCCACATGGCAGCCGGGAACCATCTGAAACTCCAATTCCAGGAGAACTCCAGTTCCAGGGGAATCCGATACCCTCTTCTGACCTCTGCAGCATTGCACAACGCGGGTGCACAAACTTGTATGAAGACAGTACATTCATACACATACAGAAATAAATAAAATTAATAAAAAAAAAACCACTCTAAGATATGATCTCATTCCGATAAGACTGTCTAGGATCAAGAAAACAAATGATACCAAATGCTCGAGAGGCTATGGGGAAAGAGGGACATTCATCCACTGCTGGTGGGAATGTAAACTCATACAACCACTATGGAAAGCAGTGTGGAGAACCCTTAAAGACTNGTTAATTATTTAATGATTAAAAATTTAACTCTAGACACCAACGAATAAACTGGCTGTTTATAAGGAAAAAAAGATAGGAAGCGCCTAAAATAAATTTCATGACTATAGAAGAAAAAAAATGGAGCAAAGAAGCTTAAGAAAAAAAGATCAGTATCTGGGAACCCAGCGAGAACCATGACTCAAGCAGTTAGGAGCACTGTGGTCTTGAGGGACCAGTTTGGGTTCAACTCCTAGCACCAGCATGGTGACTAACAACTCCATAACTCCAGTTCCAGGGGATTCCAACTGTCCTCTTCTAAGCCTTTCCAGCAGCACTGCAGGGACTTCAGGGTATGCACCTTACATACATAAACATGCATGCAAAACACTCAATAATTAAATGTTTAAATAAAATATCCCTCCCAAAGTATCTATAACATTTTGAGGCCTAAGGAAATAATAAGAAGGGAGACTTGACTGAAATACAGAGAACTAGAGCAAGGGATGTGTCTAGCACTAACAATTGAAAATAATAACCACAATCAAACATGCGGCTAAATAGAATCATAGCAAGAGGCCTGAAAAATAAAAAAAAAAAAATTACTTCCAGAAAGATCCTAATATGAACTTAAAGGGAACGTGAGAGATAAACGAATGGCAATAAAGTAAGAGGGTAATCAGCTGTTCTAGCTTCCTTGTCTGACATCTAAGTCAGCTTAATTAGTGAAGTCAGGCATGTGGCACTCACCTAATCAGCACAATCCCCAGCACTCGAGAGGCGTCGAAAGCAGAGGCAGAGGCAGCGCGCCTTGTGAGTTCAGGGCCAGCCCTGTCTACACAGAGAGTTCCAAGTGTCCGCACGCAGAGGCAGCTGCGCTTGTGAGTCGAGGGCCAGCCTTCTGGACTAGCTCTGGTCTACATAGCAGAAGCAAGTCCAGACCAGCTGCGGGTAAGGTGAGACCTTGTCTCGAAAAGACAAAAAAAAGTAAATATATTTAAAATAAAAAAATTAAATTAAAAACAAAAAGAAGGGTAATTATGTTGTGCTTAGGGACCACACAATCTGCTAAACTACTTAACACTGTGGCTGATGAATAAAAGTACCCAAACATAATGTGCAAAAATGGACTAACATGGGTCCATTAGAGTAATTCTGTGAATAATGAATTTGAATTTTTTCAAAGCCAATTTTAAAAAAAAAAAATTTTTTTTTTTCTGGTCTTTTTTTATTTATTTTTTTTTATTTTTTATTTCCTACGCTGGTCCCTTCCTTTTTTTTTTTTTAACTTCTTGAGAAACAGAGGCGAGGCCTAGTCGGCCTGTAGCCCCAATGGACCGACGCTCATTTTATGTTGACCAGGGATGGCCTTTGAACTCACAGAGGAAGATCTACACGCCTTGCCTCTGCGCTCCAAACGAGAGAATACAGTACATCGGTATATTAAAGGCCATACACCACATGCCTGGCCAGAATTTCTTCTTACAATGTTTTATGTTTGTTTATTTGTTTATATCGCATCTTGCATGATAATAAGGCACCCGTGTTGTTGGCAATGCCCAAAGACGCGGGTCTGAAGAGGCATCAGATCCCCTGGAAACTGGAAATAATTACAGACACCTGTCAATGACTATATGGGTGCTGGGAATAAAACACAGCGGTCTTTTGTGATAACTTCCCAGCCCTAGGAATTTGAATTTCTTAACAAATTTTACACAAACAAATTTCCTTAATTACTTAAAAAATGTAAAACCTTATTCTTAGCTCCTAATCCATATAAAAACAGGTAGCAGGACAGATTTATCCTATTAACTACAGTTTGCTGACCCTTACCTTAAAGAACACCAAATTCCATAAAAATTACATTTGTGAAACACTGCAAACTAATTTGATGTTTCATGGATATTTTAAACTTTAAGGTATCTTATATTAGCATGCCTCCCAACTTATTTGGGTCTCAAATATAATATATTGCAAAGTAGGAATGAAGAGGGTAGAAAAGTAAAGGACACTTCTTTCTTAAGAGCAAAGTCTTGAAGCTATCCAGAAATTTGCCTAAAAGGAGAAAAAAATCAGGGCTGGAGAGATGAGAGCCCACACTGATAAAACGTGGCTCAGCATTAAGTAGTGCCAACTGCTCCTTGACAAGAGGACCTGAGATGTGGTTTATTCCCTACACCACCATAGGACAAGCTATAGAAGACCATCCTTAAGACGCACACACCTTTTAATCCTAAGCAGCTTGGAGGAGAGGCAGGTGGTTCCCTGGTGAGTTCTTTAAGGTGCCACAGCGCTGTGGTCGGTCTACATAGTGAGTTCCGGAAGACAGCCGAGCAAGCATGCCACAGTCGAGACCCTGTCTCAAAAAGAAAGACAAAAAAACCAAAAAATACAACAACAACAATGAAAAAAAACAGCTCTAATTCACTCTGAACTTCCTATCACACACTTCAGGCCAAAAAATCTCTAAGACAGACCCCCACCTTTCATGCCAGCTAGACCCATGAGGCTCCTCTACCACTCTTTCTTATCACTTATTTTTTTACTGCGTTATTAAACTAGATTTCACAATTTTAAAATATCCACACACCCCAATTAACAGCCTACCTTGCATGTTCTTGAACACCCACAATCTCTACTTCACTATCTGAAGAGGCAATATTAATTTCTTCATTGAGTGGTGCATTGCCAGCAGAAATTTTGTCACTTGCTAGGAATCCTGGATCCAAATGACCTGAGAGAGAAGGGGAGAAAAAACAAGCAATAGTTTAATTTCTTAAAAACAGGAACAACTCACTGACAGATTCCTCATCCAGGTCTAATCACAGTAATACAGTAGTTCTATGAGAGTTAGCCACAGCAAAACTGTTACCTATGTCAAATAGGCAGTAGTGAGTGCCTTGACATATTTTTTCCTTTTCTATTGATGTTGTGCGGTGTGGTGTGTGTGTGTGTGTGATTGTGGTGGTGTTACACACTTCACTGTTTGTTAAATGTGTGCAGGCTTACTTCTGTGAGAATGCATGTGCATATGGAGTTTGATGCTGGGAATCGTCTTTGTTCACTCATCTATTTCACTGGGGACAGAGCGTTCTCTCAATCAAACCAAGAGCTCACCATATAGCTAGCCTTACTAACCAGCTTGCTCAGGGGAGTATCCTGTTTCCACTTTCCAAGACCAGAATTCCAGGCAGACCAACATGAAACCCATTCACATGGGTTTCTGGGGATCTGAAATCTGGGTCCTTCACCTTGCACGGCAGCCACTTTAACTACTCGCAACATATCTCCCCATAGTCCTCTGCCTATTAAACAAACAACGAACAAACACCTAGCTTCAAAAAAAGAAGAAATTAGAATATTGATTCTATGGAAGTGATTCAAAACAGCCCCAGCAGAGCAGTACTTTTATGTGAGAGACTCAAAGTTTCTTATACTTTTAATCCTTAGGAGAAAAGCTAAATATTTTAACTAGTATCTCTCCAAATGTACATACATACATACACTATCAGCTGTAACACTACATTTTACACTGCAGTAGTTTCTTGCACTGAACTCTAGTGCTGCTTTTTACAATTACTTGCATGATATAAACACACCTTAGAAGATCAAATGAGGTAGTTCTCTTAACTGTTTACATCTTTGTGGAAACAAAAAATTTCTAAAACCAGAACATGCAAAAGCCTATACATGAAATAAACGCAATCAATACTACATTTATACCAAAATGTTTTAAAGTACTTAATTAACATGTTTTCCCTCAAGGAAGGAGCATCTGAGAAAGTCTGACCCCAAACTCCATATCATAGGTAATTTAAGAGGTGAGTGGCGTTTTGATTATGTGACTGAAATAACCTACACTCACCACTGACATCTCTCATTAGACATGAACACACCACAAGTGCTGGAAACACGAACCTGCTCTTGATACTGGAACAGGGAAGGACTTCTTCAGAAGAATCTTCATAAACTATTTATTACATGAAATTGAAACTGATAAGCAATGCTCCAAATCACAAGTAAGCATGCCTACACAGACCTTTGGCCTTAATGGTTAATGAACCCCGGTAGTTGTTAATGAAACATGAAAATACATAGCTCTAAAAACAATCTAAGTAGGTATTAAGATAATTCAGCTTATGGTCCAGCTTTTAAATATTCCATTGTAAGTGAAAATTTAAATTCCTACATAGCCTGCGAGATGTCTCAGTGGATAAAAGAACTTGCCTTGCAAGCACAAGACAAACTGGTCTTGAGTTTAATCCCTAGGACTGATACGGTACACGTTCAAGAATACACACAAACATTAACACAAATAATAAAACAATTTTTAAATTTAAAAAATAAATTTCTGCCCCGGGCATGGTTGGCACATGCGCCTTTAATCCCAGCACTATCAAGGCAGGCTGGTTAGGCGAGATCTTTGTGATGTTCAAGGCCAGCCTGGATCTACATAGCATAAGGTCAAGGCCAGTTGACCTTTGTCCAAAAAAGGAGCCCTCGTCTCAAAAAGACCAAAAAATAAAATAAAATTAAAAATTTTCTACAGGTTAATATGGAGTTACAATCAGTACAAATTTTCATTTGCTCTTTAAAAAGTATTTGCATTTAAATATATTGTCAACTAATACAAACTTTTTTTCTCTGTACGCACAAAAAAAAATATGTGAAACCTCATATAAATGATGCCAATGGGGGAACAATAGAACTGTACAGACAGCGCATTCGTTCCCTCCTTCCACACTCTCTAATCCCTCAATGTCATCAAGAGATCTTGTATTTTCACCCTCTGGTCAACTTCCAGCAACATATTTGGAAAGGCACAGACAGCCTCAAAGCAAAGTTTACAGTGTTTGCATCCTGTAACTCTGCAAACCCCTCCTGGAGAATTTACCCAGGGAAAAAGACTATAATATAGACAAATGTTTATGAAGATTGGGCACTACAGTGCTAATAGAAACCTGGGAAAGGGTATGCCTAACAAATACAGTGTGACACATATCACAATAAAAATTGTGTAGTGCCGGGGTCTGGAGAGGTGGTCTAGCGGTTAGAGCGCCGACCACTCTTGCTGAGGACACGGGTTCGACTCCCAGCACCCACATGGGCGGGCCGAGAACCGTCTGAAAACTCCAATTCCAGGAGAACTCCATCCAGTTCCAGGGGAATTCTGACACCCTTCTTCTGACCTCTGCGGTCATTGCACGACAAGGGGTGCACAACAACTGTATTGCAGACAGTACATTCATACACATACAGAAATAAATAAAATTTTTAAAAAATAAATAACAATAAATAAATAAAAATAAAAATGTTGTAGTTTGCCAGACTTCAAACTATACTATATGACTATACAGGGCTATAGTTCATAAAAATCAGCCTGGTACTTGGCACAAAAACAGACCTGTACCACCAATGAAACAAAAAATTGAAGACCCAGACTTGAGCACATACAACTTCACGCTACCACATATTTAACAAAGGGGCCAAGAAGACTCAGTGGAGGAAAGACAGCACTTCAGCAAAATGGTGTTGGCAAAAAATGGATCACCACTTGTAGGAAGGAATTAAAATTAAACCCCAATGTTTGCCTGTAACCAAAAATAAACTCCAAAATAGATCAAAGACCTCAACTATGAAACCAGAAACTCTTAAGGTGACTAGAAGAAAAAGCTGGCAGCAATTTACAAAGACATAGGAGTAGGAGAAAGACTTTCTAAATCAGACAGCAGCCTCATGCGGCAGGAAGTAACATCGACAATTGACAAGTGGGACCTCATTAAACTCAAATAAAAGCTTCTGACAGCATAAAAAGTGAAGAAAACCCACAGAGTGGGAGAAAACCTTCACTGCTGATACAATTGACAGAGCATCAACTTTCAGGAATATGTAAACTACTCAAAGAAGAAAAAAAAAAAAAAAAAAGAAGAAAAGAAAACAAATGACTCACCCAAAAGATGGCAGGTAAAGAGCTGAAAAGAGACTTCCCAAGTGAGGAAGTTAAAGTATGGCCTGAGAAAATTCTTAAAAATTGTTCAACATCATTAATAATCAAGGAAATGCAAATTAGAAACACTTTAAGCGGGCTGGAGAGATGTCCGAGCAGTTAAGAGTGCCAAGCGCTCTTACAGAGGACCCCCGCGGTCGATCCCCAGCACCCACCATGGCGGCCGAGAACCATCTTGAAACTCCAATTCCAGGAAGAACTCCAGTTCCAGGGGATATCCGATTACCTCTTCTGACTCTGCAGCATTGCACAACGCGGGTGCCCAAAACTTGTATGAAGGGACAGTACATTTTCATACACATACAGAAATAAAGTAAAATAATAAAAAGAAAAAACCTCCACTTCTTTAAGATATGATCTTACTCCAATAGGACTGTCTAGGATCAAGAAAACAAATGATACCAAATGCTCGAGAGGCTATGGGGAAAGAGGAACATTTCATTCACTGGTGGTGGGAATGTAACTCATACAACCACTATGGGAAAGCAGCATGGAGAACCCTTAAAGAACTAAAAATGAGCTTATCCCTGACCTCAGTCATACCACTCCTGCGTTTATATACCCAAAGACCTCATCCTACTGTAGAGATACATGTACATCCATGTTTTTTGCAGCTCTCTTCATAATATCGAAGAGCTGGAACCATCCCAAGGGCCCCTCAACTGAGGAGTGGATTAGAGGAAAATGTGGTACATTTTTTACACAATGGAGTTTCTATGCTGGCCAGTGAAGAAAGATGACATCACATTCGGGAGCAGAGGCAGGCGGATTTCGTGAGTTCCAAGGGCCAGCCTGGTCTATACACGGTGAGCTCCAGGCCAGCTGGACTAAAGGGGAGACCCTGGTTCTCAAAAAAAAAAAAAAAAAAAAAAAAAAGAAAGATTTAGACAGACAGACAGACAGATGACATCATGAACTTTGCAGGTAAATGGATGGAACTAGAAGATATTATGCTAAGTGAAGTAACACAGTCCCAGGAAAACAAAGAATAGTATCCCTCACTTGTGGATGCTAACACCAAGTTCCTAGTTGTAAGGCAAACTGAACAACACTGATGTTATTATTTCTCTTTCTCTGAAAGCAACTGTGCTCTTATAATGTATCCCTTAATGGGCTCTAGAATTAACCTGTTACTTATTTTCAGACTTGTAATTTTGGTTTATGGGTAGAGGGTATGTATGGTATATGTAGAGGGTCATATTTTAGGTAATATAAAAATTAAAAGGGAAAAATGTTGAATCCTGAAATATGATTTTGGAAATAACATACAGTTATTTCCAAATGATAAATTTTTGGTAGTGTACGGATGATATAGAATAGATAGATAGATAGCATTAGATGATTTTAGATTGATACGTTTTTATATATGCATAGGCATATGTTGAAGCAATACAAATTGGAAGGAAGAAAACAGCAACAAAAGATTGTGGGACCGGTTGGAGAGATAGCCTCAGTGGTTAAGAGCAAAGAGCACCGACTGCTCTTGCAGAGACCCTGGGTTCAATTCCAGCAACACACACATAGGCAGGTCTAAAAACCGTCTTTGAACTCCAGTTCCAGAACTTCGATGCTCTTTTCTGACCTCTGACCCTCAAGCACTGCCATGACATGGTTGCACAACCTACATGCAGAACAGTACACTCATAATTAAATTAAATTAAAATTTAAAAATTAAAAAAAAAAAAAAGATTCTTAAAAAAAAAAAAAAAAAGAAGTGGGACAAAAAACTGACTGAAATGGTTCTCCCAAAACCAATAATCCTCTGCTTTGAAAAATTAAAAAGACTCGGGAAAAGATACAAAACATGTATGGCAGAATGCATGAACTCGGGTGGGGTGGGGGACATTGAAAGGGAAATGAGTCTAAATTGGAATGAGAAATGATGTATGAAATATACAAAACTTCAATAAAAATATAAAAAAAAAGTGTAGTGCTAGAGAAAGCTATGAAAAGCAAGTAAGATTAATGAGACTGTTAGTCATCGTCTCGATTATGTAACGCTATGTTTACCTATTTTTCTTCAATAGAAAAGGACGTACATTTGAGAAAGAAGAATGTAAAGTTTAAAATGACCCTTAACAGGTCAGTGAGATGGCTCAGTGGGTAAAGGCCTTTGCTGCCAAGACTGGATACCTGAGTTCGATCCCCAGGACCCACATGGTGAAACGAGAGAGGTCACTCCACATGTATGCTATGGTACACACATGCCCACATACGTACATACACACATACATACATACATGCAATAAAAAAATTAATGACTCTAGTTACAACTGGTGTCAGTTTGATTTCTATACTCCAAAAGATAACCCTTAAAATACAAAACCAAATCATGTTACACAGTTCTCAGCTTGGTTTTTTCAGTAGTTTCTCATTTTTCAAGACCAAGTCCAGGCTCTTTCCCATGACTTGACCTCTGCTGGTATCGCCTGCCATTACTTTTTCTACTCTAAATCTCACCAACTTTTAGACTCTAATGTGGCCTGAACTGGCTTCTACACTGTGACACTGGCAGTGGGCATGAAGCTTTGACACATATTCACTATATAACACCCAGTTTTGTTAAATCTAAGATAGTTGTTCAAATGGAGTTTGGCTAAGTCTAGAATTAGTAACCTAGATCTTTGCTCTAATACCTTGTTGTGGCCAAATGTTTTCTTCAATTTGTACCTCAAAGCTTTAGTTATGGCTACCACTTAACTGTTCCAGCTGGGCTGCTATGGAGGAATACAGATCAATAACTTCTCTCTTTTCTTTCTTTTTTTTTTTGGTCTTTTCGAGACAGGGTCTCCCTGTAGCCCCAGGTGTCCTGGAACTCACTCTGTAGACCAGGCTGGCCTTGAACTCACAAAGATCCGCCTGCCTCTGCCTCCCAAGTGCTAGGATTAAAGGTGTGCGCCACCACGCCCAGCAGCAACTTCTCTCTTTTCAAGTGTGTCCAAATTCAGTAAGTCAAGCAGACTTCACTGTTTAATTCTTCTGTGTGTTCCTCCAGTAAACACCTGTTCATGACATGCATATTATGCTAGGTACTAGGAATACTATAGAGTACAAAAAGGCAGGCATAGACTCAATGAACCTACAATACATTCAGATGGTAAAAAGCAGTCAAAAAATTGCTCTGTGAGGGAGATAAAGAACAGCCTAGAAAGAACACATGGACGGGACTGGAGAGATAGCCTAGCGGTTAAGAGCACCGACGCTCTTGCAGAGGACCCGGGTTCGATCCCCAGCACCCACATGGCGGCTAACAACCGTCCGTAACTCCAGTTCCAGGAGAACTCCAGTTCCAGAGGAATCCGAGACCCTCTTCTGACCTCCGCGGCATTGCACGACACGGGTGCACAGACCTACATGCAGACAGTACATTCATACACATACAAAGATAAATAATAATAAAAAAAAAATTTAAGAAAGAACACATGGTGGGGCACTCACCAGTAATTCTACCATGTGGGAAGTCAGCCTGAGCAACAGGTAGAGTATTGGAAACACGGAAAAGGCACATTCTCTAGAGTAGAGGTTGGCAGGGAAGACTAGGCACAAGTGAGGGGAAGGAAATACCACAAGGAATATTTTGTTGCCATTAGAGTGTAAAAGTTGGTGAGATTTAGAGTAGAAAAAGTAATGGCAGGCAATATGAGCAGAGGTCAAGTCATGGGAAAGAGCCTGGACTTGGTCTTGAAAAATGAGAAACTACTGAAAAAACCAAGCTGAGAATTGTGCAACATGATATGGTTTTGTATTTTAAAAATGGTTATCTTTTGGAGTATAGAAATCAAACTGACAGAAGGGCAGGAAACTGCAGGCAAGAGAGGAAACCAGTTATACTGCTGCCCTTTCCTGACTGAGAAATGACTGGCCAAACTGGGAAAGGTATAAAGTGGGAAATACTTATGTGCTGATGGGAATCAGGTGAATGAAATAACATAGGAAGTAAAAAAAAAAACCTACCAGTTTATGACTTAGGCAACACTTCCATAGTCCCATTCACTGCCCTATGAAAGCCGAGAGTGGCTCCCCATAGGCCTTTTGAGATGTCCAACAGATAGGTGGATGTACTAATCAAAAAATCTTTCGAGCCAGAGGTCTAAAGTGGAAACAGAGTCTTGATAAATCCATAGCAACAGCACAGAGAGGTCATCCACAGAGAAGGGAGCACAGAACAGAACCCTGATGACTACCACTGATTAGGAGATGGGAAAAAGAGGGGGAGCCTTTGAATGAAAGATCCCAAAGATGTGAACTCATGGGCACAAGAATCATTTCTGGAAAGAAGTGCTTAACAACTCCCAAATGAGAGGTCAGTCAGGTAAGAAGTGAGAATAGGATATTATTTCCTTGGAGCACCTCCCATTCTTGAGTGTTCTTTCTCGCTTTTTCTTAATAAATCTATGTTCATTCTGTTCCATACCCCTCCCCCAAACAAAGTGAAAATACGTAGATGCCCCTAGGACCAGCAATAAGATGATAATGGATGACTGGAAAACAGAGCCTCAGGAGTGGTGGGGCCAAAGTAGCAAAGCAAGCTAAAGGGAAGGGAGAGCAGATGCATTGTAGAAGGCTGGCTGTAGAGGAGACAAGGGAGTACTAAGCAAACAACATGGGTCTGAGGAAGACAGGTGTTTATATACGTGCAATGTCTAAGGGTAGGGTGGACCTGGTCATATTTAGAAGGGGGGAAAAAAAGGAAGAAAATGGGGAAACCATTTTCTCAGTATAACCATCTTCAGAAGACCATCCATTCATTTGAAACTCCTGTGCAGAGCCTGGCATCCTGTGGCATTTGGATCCTTTCTTCTATGCTAAGCCCTCCAGGAATCTAATGGCAGAACAGAACCTAAAGTACACAGAAAAAGAAGTCCAAAATGCTATAAGGTTCTACAAATGCTGTCAATCTCCACATCTAGGACAAAAGAACAAGTCTTGCAAAGAAAAATATAAATGCCACAATTACCCTATAGTAAGCTGAAAAGCAGAGCTCTTATATATTTTTTTTATTTTATTTATTTTTGTATGTGTATGAGTGTACTGTCCGCATGTAGGTCTGTGCACCCATGTCGTGCAATGCTGCGGAGGTCAGAAGAGGGTCTCGGATTCCCCTGGAACTGGAGTTCTCCTGGAAATGGAGTTACAGAGCTCTTATATTTAGCTGTTATAGAAACTGTCTCGGGGCTAGAGAGATGGCCTAGCGGTTAAGAGCACCGACCGCTCTTGCAGAGGACCCGGGTTCGATCCCCAGCACCCACATGGCGGCTGAGAACCGTCTGAAACTCCAACTCCAGGAGAACTCCAGCTCCAGGGGAATCCGACGCCCACTTCTGACCTCCGCGGCATTGCACGACACGGGTGCACAGACTTGCATGCAGACAATACATTCGTACACATACAGAAATAAATAAAATTAATAAAAAAAAAATTAAAAAAAAAAGAAACTGTCTCTATGTAGGCTTCTGCCTATATAACCTTTAAGAAGAATTTTTTTTTAAAGCTTTATTTATGGGGCTGGAGAGATGGCTCAGTAGTTAAGAGCACTGACTCTCTTGCAGAGGACCTAGGTTTGATTCCCAGAACCCACATGGTAGCTAAGAACCATTCCTAAGTCCAGTTCCAGGGGAATATGATACCTCTTCTGACCTCTGTGGGCATTGCACAACATGGGTGCACTAACATACATGCAGGCAATATACTCATACACATAAAATAAAATAAATAAAATATTAAAAAAACTTTACATATGTGTGTGTGTTTGAGCATTTAGCACAACATGTGGCTGTAAGAGGATAACTTGGAGGAGTCAGTTCTCTCCTTCTACCATGTGGGTTCCAGGGAATTCAGTCTTCAGGCTTGATGGCAAGCATCTTTACCCACTGAGCCATATCATCAGCCCCTTATATATATCTTTAGAAACATAACTTCATTCTGATTCTTAAAATTTCATTCTCCTACTACAGACATATACATCACTCAGGAACAGTTACAGGGGGTGGGAAGAAGGGCAGCAGCTACAGCAGCAGCAGCAGCATAGAGAGAGTGCCTAAATTATCATTAACAGTTTCTGTTTTCCAAAGAAATTGTGCAGTTTTGTTTTGTTTAAAGCCAGAAAGCTACTGGGTGAAAACTAGACCTGAGCCGACTGAAAGAAAGTATTATGAATTAAAATGGCTACTGGAAGAAGATTCAAAATCTAAAGTCCCCTCTCTTTTAGCTTTTAAAACATGCGAATTAAGTTTATGCGCTTAGTTCTTCCAACAACACCCCCCCCAAAAAAAAAAAAAAACCCCACATAAAACAGCCTCAAAAGGTGGGGAAAGGGAGGCAAAAACCTGAACTGGTACAGTGAATGGGGAAGCAGGTAAAGGAGGAAGAATGACAATCCAGATCTTTCCTATGACTGACTGGCTGTCTCTGATCTGCCAGTCAGACAATAAAAGCTTTGGATTAGGAACGGGAGCCACTGCTCCTATGCTTCTGCTATAAGCAGATCAAGACTATCATCCTTATTTTAAGGATGGTAGAAAATGCCCTCGGCCTTCCATCTTGACAAAAAGCTGATGGCAGGGGTGGGGGGGTGGTTAGAACTTGTGGGGCTGGAGAGATAGCCTAGCGGTTAAGAGCACCGACTGCTCTTACAGAGGACCCGGGTTTGATCCCCAGCACCCACATGGCAGCTGAGAACTGTCTGTAACTCCAATTCCAGGAGAACTCCAGTTCTAGGGGAATCTGAAACCCTGTTCTGACCTCCGCAGCATTGCACGACACGGGTGCACAAACCTACATGCAGACAGTACATTCATACACATACAAAAATAAATAAAATTTTTTTAAAAAGTTAGAACTAGTAATTTGCCAGAAAAACATCTAAGTAAATTCAATGTATTATAATGATAAGCCTATATCCAAAAGTATCTCAGACTGCTATTTCTTTTAGCCCTAATTATAATTTTATTGTTGGTTTTTTTATATATATATTTTAGGATTTATTTTAATTATGTGAATGCAGGTACATGCCCATTTAAGAACTGGTGGCCAAGGAGTCCAAAAGGGGGTCAGATCCGTGGAGCTGGGTTCTAGGTGACTGTGAGCTGCCCAACATGAGTGCTGGGAACTGATCTCAGACCCTCTGCAAGAGCAACCAACTACTTTTAACCACTGAACCATCACTCCAGCCCTGGTTTTTTATTTTGTAAGATAAGGTCTCACTCTGTAGCCCAGGCTGACCTCAAATTCACATAGCAATCCTCCTGCCTCAGCCTGCCAAATACTAGGAGGAAAGCTGGGATTAAAGGCATGAGTCACCATGCTGGGTTTTAGAATTCTTTTTTTTTTTTTTGTCTTTTCGAGACAGGATTTCCTTGTAGACCCAGCTGACCTGGAACTCACTCTGTAGGCCAGGCCAACCAGGCTGGCCTTGAACTCACAAAGATCCGCCTGCCTCTGCCTCCCGAGTGCTAGGACTAAAGGCGTGCATGCACCACCACATCTCTGGCGACTAGAATTCTAGTTATAATAAGAAAATTGCCAGCAATCAGCAAAAGTAAAGCCATTTTCAGATATAAAGGTACAATTTCCTAAATATCCTGAAATAAGATTTAGGTAGGCCTTATTTGAAAGATTTCTGCTGGGCATGTTGGTGCACGCCTTTAATCCCAGCACTCCGGAGGCAGAGGCAGCAGATCTTTGAGAGATTCACGGCCAGCCTGATCTACACAGCAAGCTCCAGGCCAGCTGAGACTAAAAGGAGATCCTGTCTCAAAAAGACCAAAAATACATACATACATACATACATACATACATACATACATACAGAAAGAAAGAAAGAAAGAAAGAAAGAAAGAAAGAAAGAAAGAAAGAAAGAAAGAAAGAAACAAAGAAACAAAGAAACAAAGAAACAAAGAAACAAAGAAACAAAGAATCAATCCAACTAGAGGTGGTGGCACACACCTCAAATTATAGCATGGGGGAGGCTAAGACAAGAGGGTTTCAACAAGACCAGCCTGAGATACAAAGAAAAACAAAAGGAAAGGTGAGGGAGGGTGGAAGGAAGGGTATGAGGGAGGAAGATACTGAGAGAGACTGACTCCTAGATCCCACTACAAATCTACAACTAGAATCTTCAGAGAAACCAAGGAGTCTGAATTGATAAGCACCCTGGGTAATTTCTGATCCCAGGCAAAGTGGATAAAATACTATACCACGAGCAACTTACTTCAGAGCAGTACAGTAAACCAAAAATCTACAGTCTGACCCATAATTTACTTCCTTACTCCCTCTACCTCAGCATTAATAGTAGTAGCATGATGCTGGTAATCAGTCTTGTTATGTGTTGTATCCTACCAAGCACACTGTATATGTCTTCACTTAATAGTAAGTTTGGGGGAGGCAGATACTAATTTTATCTAGATAGGGAAAGCCTTACGTAATTTACCTGTTTTTACGTAATTTACCTGTGGCCACAGTTTCTAAGTAGTTGCTAGTTCAAAAACACCCTACACCACAGTTCAGACATCAAGGCATCCAACTGTTTTGAAAAAAGAAACAGGCTACTTGTACTGGTTAGATTTTAACTTGACAAAACTAGAGTCACCTGGGGAGAGGGAATTTCAACCAAAGAATTTCCCAGATTGACCTGTAGTCTTTATCCATGAACTATTTTCTTTTTCTTTTCCTTATTTTTTTTTAATTGATCTTTTGTGCATTTCATACAATATTTCTTTTTTTTAATTTATTTATTTATTTTCTTTTTTTTTTTTTTTGTATGTGTATGAATGTACTGTCTGCATGTAGGTTTGTGCACCCGTGTCGTGCAATGCNTCTCACTCATGTAGCCCAGGCTGGGGCTACCTTCAATTCACCATAGCAATCTCCTGCCTCAGCACCTCCTGCCAAATACTAGGAGGAAAGCTGGGATTAAAGGGCTATGAGTCACCATGCTAGGGGTTTAAGAATTTCTTTTTTTTTATTTTTTTTTTTTGTGCTTTTTCGAGACAGATCCTTGTTTAGACCGCAGCTGAACCGGAATCTCATCGTTAGGCCAGGCTCAACCAGGCTGCCTTGAACCTCCAACAAAGATCCGCCTGCCTCCTGCCTCCCGAGTGCTAGGGACTAAAGGCGTGCATTTGCACCACCACATCTCTTGCCGACGACTTAGAATTCTAGTTATAAGATAAAGAAAAATGCCAGCAATTCGCAAAAGTAACAGCCATTTTTCAGAATTAAAAGGTACAATTTCCCTAGAATATTCCTTTGAAAATATAAGATTTTAGGTTAGGCCTTATTTTTTGAAAGATTTTCTGCTGAGGCATGTATTAAGATGGTTGTGGTGCAACCCTTTTTTAATCCCAGCAACTCCGGAGGGCAGAAAGGCAGCCAGTTATCTTATTGAGAGATTCACGGCCAGCCTGATCTACACATCAAGCTTCAGGCCAGCTTTTGCAGACTAATAAGTGACCCTGTCTTCAAAAGACCCAAAATATACATACCCATACATACCCATACATACATACATAACATTACATTACAGAAAGAAAGCAAAGAAAGAAAAAAACAAGGGAAAGACAAGAAAGAAAGGAAAGAAAGAAAAGAATGAAAAGAAAGAAAGAAACAAAAGAAACAAAGAAACAAAGAAACAAAGAAAACCAAAGAAACCAAATTAATCCATCCAACTAGAGGTGGTGGCACACACCTCAAATTATAGCATGGGGGAGGCTAAGACAAGAGGGTTTCAACAAGACCAGCCTTTGAGATACAAATAAAACAAAAGGAAAGGTGAGGAAGGGTGGAAGGAAGGTATGAGGGAGGAAGATACTGAGAGAGACTGACTCCTAGATCCCACTACAAATCTACAACTAGAATCTTCAGAGAAACCAAGGAGTCTGAATTGATAAGCACCCTGGGTAATTTCTGATCCTAGGCAAAGTGGATAAAAAACTATACCACGAGCAACTTACTTCAGAGCAGTACAGTAAACCAAAAATCTACAGTCTGACCCATAATTTACTTCCTTACTCCCTCTACCTCAGCATTAATAGTAGTAGCATGATGCTGGTAATCAGTCTTGTTATGTGTTGTATCCTACCAAGCACACTGTATATGTCTTCACTTAATAGTAAGTTTGGGGGAGGCAGATACTAATTTTATCTAGATAGGGAAAGCCTTACGTAATTTACCTGTTTTTACGTAATTTACCTGTGGCCACAGTTTCTAAGTAGTTGCTAGTTCAAAAACACCCTACACCACAGTTCAGACATCAAGGCATCCAACTGTTTTGAAAAAAGAAACAGGCTACTTGTACTGGTTAGATTTTAACTTGACAAAACTAGAGTCACCTGGGGAGAGGGAATTTCAACCAAAGAATTTCCCAGATTGACCTGTAGTCTTTATCCATGAACTATTTTCTTTTTCTTTTCCTTATTTTTTTAATTGATCTTTTGTGCATCTTTCATCACAATATTTCTTTTTTTTAATTTTATTTATTTATTATTCTTTTTTTTTTTTTTCTCGTATGCTGTCGATGATGTACTGTCGGCATGTAGGTTTTGTGCACCTGTGCCGTCGTCGCCATATGCCGCAGAGGTCAGAGAGGGTGACGAATTCCCCTTGGAACTTGAGTTCTCCTGGAATTTGAGACGTTACAGCACGGTTCTAGCCGCCCATGTCGAGGTCTGCTGGGGATCGAACCCGGCGTCCTTCCTGTAAGAGCGGTCGGTGCTCTATTTTTTTTTTTTTTTTTTTTTTTTTTTTTTTTTTTTTTTTTTTTTTTTTTTATGAATGTACTTTTTGCTTTTAGGTTTGTGCACCCCTGTATTGCAATCCCGCGGAGGTCAGGAGAGGGTTGTCGGATTCCCCTGGAACTTGGAATTCTCCTGGAATTGGAATTACAGACGGTTTCTCAGCCGCTTATGTGGGTGCTGGGGATTGACACCAGGTCCTCTGCAAGACGCGGCGGCGCTTCTCTAACAGCTAGCGCATCTTCTCCAGCCCCATTACAATATTTCCATAACAAGTTTTTATGCCCCACCTCCCGTACTTCTTGCATTCTGCCATACACATCGAGTCTTGTCTTGAATCTTTTTCTCAAGTCTTTTTTTTTTTCTAACTTTTTGACACAGAAGTTTACTGCTTTGAGTAATTCTTTGAACAAGTCTTTTTGTTGCTGTTGTTTGTTTATTTTCTATTGGGTATTATATTCTCCCAAAAAAAGATTTCTGGCGGCTTTCATCGCCAGCCAATCCTCAGCATCTTGACCCGGCTGACTGCGAATCACCAGCTCCACAAATCTCTCAGCATCCGATTCGAGTGCTGATGAAGACCATCACCAGACTCCATTCTCACGAGGCATCTCAGCATCTTGAGTGCTGGGATCACCAGCTCCATCTCAGCATCTTGAGTGCTGGGATCACCAGCTCCATCTCAGCATCTTGAGTGCTGGGATCACCAGCTCCATCTCAGCATCTTGAGTGCTGGGATCACCGGCTCCATCTCAGCATCTTGAGTGCTGGGATCACCAGCTCCATCTCAGCATCTTGAGTGCTGGGATCACCGGCTCCATCTCAGCATCTTGAGTGCTGAGATCACCAGCTCCATCTCCGCATCTTGAGTGCTGGGGTCACGGGCTCCATCTCAGAGTCTTGAGCGCTGGGCTCACAGGCTCCAGAAAGTTCTGGAATCATGGGGTCCATCTCAGCGTCTTGAGTGCTGGGATCCTGGGCTCCATCTCGGTGTCTTGAGTGCTGGGATCCCGGGCTCCACCTCAGTGTCTTGAGTGCTGGGATCCTGGGCTCCACCTCAGTATCTTGAGTGCTGGGATCCTGGGCTCCATCTCAGTGTCTTGAGTGCTGGGATCCTGGGCTCCACCTCGGTGTCTTGAGTGCTGGGATCCCGGGCTCCATCTCAGTGTCTTGAGTGCTGGGATCCGGGGCTCCATCTCAGCGACCCAAGTGCTGGGATCATGGGTTCCATCTCGGTATCTTGAGTACTGGGATCATGGGCTTATACCAGCTAGCAGGGCAACTCCACCCCCACAGCCACACAAGACAATGATTCAGTTATCCAGCAATCTACCTGGCTGAAGCGCCTGGCCCCTACCTGTGCTTCAGGTGGTCCTGGGAAATCCCCTGATCTAAGCTCTGTGCGCTCCATGAACTATTTTCTTAATTTTTAGTTGATGTGGGACAAGTCCAGTCCACTGTGGGCACTGCCATCCCTAGGCAAGTGGGCCTGGACTGTATAAATATAGCTGTAGTAAGTGGTTTCTGCTTCAGTTCCTACCTTGAGTTCCCACCCTGACCTCCCTCCATGATACAGTACCTAGGAATTCTAAGATGAAATGAATCAGTTCCTTCCCAAGTTGCTTTTGGTCATGATGTCTACTGCAGCAAAAGAGAAGCAAACTAGGATACTACTCTATCGAGAATGGTTACTTATAGGACCCTAAACACCTTAGGGCTGTGGACTTGAGCTGAGATTCTGCTACTGAGAAAAGTGTGTTCAGTGACTAGGCTTTTGTTTAGTTGTGGAATAGCGAAGACCAGATTAACCACAGAACATTTCAAAGCTCAAGAGCAGAGAAAATACCCAAACTTAAATGACAATCAAGCATAAATTCTATTAATATTTTGTTATAACACTATATTTAGATTCATAAGATGGTTCCCACTATGAATCATAATACTCAACTTTGTTTATTATTCATGCATCCATTGTCAGATTTAGAGGAATGACTTTGGGAAAGAAAGAATAAATAGCTTCATAAGAAAATGTCACGAGAGCTAGTATGGCTATATACTAAAGCATAATTTAGGCTCAATATGCAAAAATGCTCTAGGTATTACAGCCTAACGAAATATACCAAAAGACACATACAAAAAGTGCTAACAACAGCATTATTTAAAATTGCACTTTTGCCAGGTGTGGTAGCCCACACCTTTAATCCCAGCATTTGGAGGCAGAGGCAGGCAGATCTCTGTGAGTTCAAGGCCAATGTGATGTACAGAGTGCGCTCTAAGCCAGTTGGGACTAAAGGGAGACCCTGTCTCAAAAAAGACCCCCCCAAAAAAACATCGCACTTTCTCAGGAGGCAGAGGCAGACAGATCTCTTTTGAATCCAAGGCCACCCTGGTCTACATAGTGAATTCCAGGCTAGCTGGGGCTACAGGGAGACCATGTCCCAAAATATAAATAAATAAATAAATAAATAAATAAATAAATAAATAAATGATAAAACAAAATAGACGTGTGTGGTGGTGCACGCCTTTAATTCCAGCACTTGGGAGGCAGAGGCAGGTGGATCTCTGTGAGTTCAAGGCCAGCCTGGTATACAGAGGGAGCTCCAGGCCATCTGAGACTAAAGGGAGACCCTGTCTCAAAAAGCCAAAAATAAATAAATAAATTAATTAATTAATTAATTAATTATAATACCCTAAACATTCCACAAGTAATTGTGGTGTGCTCATATAGAACACTAAATAGCATGAAGGAAGCATGAAAGAGCTAGACTCACACTTCACAAGCACAAAGCTCACAAAATGCTGAACTAAAAAAAATAAAATTAAAGCCAGGCATGGTGGCTCACACCTTTAATCCTAGCACTTGGGAGGCAGAGGCAAGTGGATCTATGTGAGTTCAAGGCCAGCCTGGTCCACATAGTGAGTTCCAAGACAGCTGGGGCTAAAGGGAGGCTCTATCTCAAAAATTAAAAAGACCAGGAAAAAAAAAAAAAGGATACAAAAAACAAAATTGGGACCAGGCATGGTGCCACACACCTTTAATCCCAACACTTGGGAGGCAGAGGCAGGTGGATCTCTGTGAGTTCAAGGCCAGCCCGGTCTACAGAGTGAGTTCTAGGACAGCCAGAGCTACAGGGAGACCTTGCCTCAAAAAGACCCCCCCCTAAAAAAAATTGAGAATGATTACCTGCCATGTGATACCAATTAATTCTAAAACACATTTGTTATGGATACGTAACAAAATAAGTACATGAAGAAATGCACAGAAATGATAGCAGCCAGGCATGGTGATGCACGCCTTTAATCCCAGCACTTGGAAGGCAGTTGGATCTCTGTGAGTTCAGGGCCCTCCTGGTCTCCATAGCGAGTTCCAGGCTAGCTGGGGCTACAGAAAAACCTTGTCTCAAAAAGATCAAAGTTGGATGACAGACAGACAGACAGACAGATAGATAGATGATAGATAGATAGACAGATAGATAGATAGACACAGATAGATTGAATGAATGAATGAATGAATGAATGAATGATGGCAGGTACATAGTGTGATACTTTAAATAAACAAGCTGGAAATTACAGTGAGTTCTCATGTCCAAGGACATCCAGAGTTTCTACCAACTATGAATGGAAAATATTGAGAGGAAAAATCTGCACCTGAACTGAACATGCACAGTCTTTGTTGTCATCATTCCCTAAATAATACATAGAACAATTATTAATGAAGCATTGTAAATAGTCCAGTGATGACTTAAAGTATAGAGAAGATGCACATAAATTATATGCAAATACTCTATCATTTTATATTAGGGGTATGTGCATCCCTGTGGATTTGGTTTTGCTTTGTGAGACTGAATCTCACTCTAGCCCACACTAAGCTGAGCTTACTCTGTAGCCAACACTGGCCTTGAACTCACAGTGATTCTATTTCAGCCTCCCAAGTATTAGGATACAGGCCTTGCCCTTGATAGAAACTGCAAATGTAGAGCCAGGTGCACGCCTTTAATCCTAGCACTTGGAAGGCAGAGGCAGGCGGATCTTTGTGAGTTCAAGGCCAGCCTGGTCCACAGAGCGAATTCCAGGACAGCTGGGGCTACAGGGAGACCCTGTCTTAAAAAGACCAAAAAAAAAAAAAAAAAAAAAGGAAAGAAACTGCAAATGTAAATGCTATCCTTGACAGAAATTGCTGGGTTTTCTGGAGATCAAATACAAGTATTAAGCATTCATTACGAGCCAACCTACCAGTAGAATTCTCTATATTAAGAATGACATGTTGAGGGGCTGGAGAGATAGCCTAGCAGTTAAGAGCACCGACTGCTCTTGCAGAGGACCTGGGTTCGATCCCCAGCACCCACATGGCAGCTAAGAACCGTCTGTAACTCCAGTTCCAGGCGAACTCCAGTTCCAGGGCAATCCGAGACCCTCTTCTGACCTCCATGGCATTGCACAACACAGGTGCACAAACCTACATGCAGGCAGTACATTCATACACATACAAAAAAAAATAAAATAAAATGCTTAAAAAAAAAAAGAATGACATGTTGAAAACTGTTCATTTTCACTCTGAAGAATTTTCTAGAAAGTAGTCCATATGTAATGACAAGATCAGGGAAATAGGGGCTGGAGAGATGGCTCAGCAGTTAAGAGCACCAACTGCTCTTGCAAAGAACCTGGGTTTGATTCCCAGAACCCACATGGCAGCTAAGAACTGTCTTTAACTCCAGTTCCAGGGGAATCCGATGCCCTCTTCTGACCTCCTCGGCACTGCATGACACAGGTGTACCAATCTACAGGCAGACACTCATACACACACAAAAATAAATAAATAAATAATTTTTTAAAAAAAGATCAGGGAAATAGGAAAATAAAACTGAAATTAAATGGATTATTACTTTGGAGATGGATAAGATCCAAAGAGAAATCATAGAATTAAATCATATAGCTTAGGAACATATATTGCACCAAATGTGGTCAATATTGTCTATGATATAAAGTATTTTTACTTCTTTTCTTTTTTTTTTATTACTTTTCAAAATACTGATATAGAATACTAATAAATTCTTTAAAGACCCCTGCTGGGCTAATAAGTATTTATACAAATAAAAAAACAAAGCCCAGAAAAAAAAAGGTCCAAGATCAAATGAGCAATTAATAATAAGAAACTAAGCCCAGCCTCCAAATTAACCACAATAAATTAGTAAGTCAGAAAGTTATTTTTCTTTGGTGCTAATCAAAAATTATGAAATAAAGAATTCAAAACAGTCATCAGCACTGTGTTTTAATGCAGAAAACGAAAGTATAACTTTTTTGATAATATAAAACTCACTTTCCATAAGAGTAATACTTAAGCTAAGAGTTAAACTACTAGACCAATGCATACAACCAATGGACATAATCCTTCAAAAACAAAAAATATATATACTACATAAAAATCTTTCTTCAGAGGCTAGAGAGATGGCTTAGCAGAGCACCGACTGCTCTTGCAAAGGACTCAGGTTTCATTCCCAGCACCCACATGGTGGCTAAGAGCCATCTTTAAACTGGGCATGGTGGCGCACACCTTTAATGCTAGCACTCAGGAGGCAGAGGCAGGAGCATCTCTGTGAGTTCCAGGCCAGCCTGGTCTACAGAGTGAGTTCCAGGCCAGCTGGGGCTATAGGGAGACCCTGTCGCAAATAATAATAATAATAATAATAATAATAATAATAATAATAATAAATCTTTCTTCATTCCCTCTCTTTTTTTTTTTTTTGGTCTTTTTGAGACAGGGTCTCCCTGTAGTTCTGACTGTCCTGGAACTCACTCTGTAGACCAGGCTGGCCTTGAACTCACAGAGATCCACCTGCCTCTGCCTCCCAAGTGCTAGGATTAAAGGCCACCACGTGTGCCACCACGCCCGGCCATTCCCTCTGCCTTTTAACTTTAGTACTAGTCCTTAAAAAAAAGGGGGGGGGAGGGGGGTTCAAATAACAAAGAATATTTGAGGAAGAAGCTGAAAGAAAGCTGGAGTCATGGTAAGAAGTTCTTAAAGGTAACATCGATGAGGTTCTTTGTAGGTTAAGTACCAACCAAGAATATCAGAGATCCAAGATAATTTGAGACAGAGAGTCTTCCTGAGACAAAGGAGGCAGAAAGTGAAAAGGATCAGAAAGGGTGATGGAGAACTTAACTGGAGAGAATTAACAAGGATGACTCCCCAAGGAGTTGCAAAGCAAGCAAGGGCAATGCTGAAGATGAGGAAATGCACAGCACCCACAGCCTCAGTCCAAGTACACGGTGGCTATCCAGAGGCAATGCAGGCAAAGAACTGGCCACAGAGGTATCAGGGTATCTTGGCTGCTTTTTCTAAACTGAGCTTTTTTAACTCAAGAAGTATGCCTCCTGAAATCTACCGATGCCTACAATTTAGATTTTTAAATATTCTTAGTTTTGCTTCTTTCTGGTTAAGAATTAGAATGACATGCCACTCAAATCTTTTTAGTTATGAAGGGCAGCCCAAATAGACACAATCATTCAGTGACAGGTGGCTCTCGTATTTATGTCCTGCTCTCCTCAACAGAGTCCACTACCAGGAGAAATGGCTGGTAGGACACATGCATATTACATCATTAGAGAAAGGGGTAGGGGAGACCAACCTGCCTCTGCATTCAGCTCCTCTAGAAGCCCGCTGGTCCTCCAGGTAGCTCCTGTGGTCTGGCCGCCTACTGAATTACTGTGCTCTTGAACTACTGTAGCCGCCAATAAATTGTCCACATTTACCACTTCTGGGTCAGAGCTGGTGTCAGACATATCATAATGAGCTACAACTGGAGGTCCATCTAGGGAGGAAAAAAAATGTATACGTGTGTCTGACTTGTGGGGTGAGAAATACCTCTCAAACTAAATAAGAGTCCTCTAAGGTCTTTTGCCTTAACCTTATTATTGTAACTAACTAAACTACACTTTATACATCTAGTATTTTGTACATGATGCTAAGGTGGAAAAGATAACCCAAGTTAACAAAGATGAAGGACACATTTTGGAAAGAGGGTGTTACTATGAAGAACAGAAGACAAGACTAAGCTGAACTATGTTACACTGAATTATTATTCCTAAAGATCAACAGACTAAGAAAAGGTGATGATTTCACAAAGAAGGGGGGATCTGAAGTAAACTGTTGAAACCTAACTTAATACCTTTAAAAAAAGAATCTAGTTCTTGTAATAACTAAAAGTCCCTAGTAGGACTGGAGAAGAAAACCCAATGTACAACGCACATCTTCCTACTTACTAAACAAGGTTAACACTAGAGCTCTCCCTAACTAACTTATTTTCAGTGAAGTCCTTTTACAGTAACAGGGATGTTACACACTTTACAACCTTCTACACAAGGCAGGAGCACAAAACCCATTGTCTGGATTTTGCTTTGGGTATATTGGGGAGGGATAGGGATGTTTACATTTCTTTTCCCTAAGAAAGACAAGCTCACATTCCAAGCAAATGATAGCAATCTTATGAGTGATCTTAAAAGGAGCTGGGAAAAGTTCTTAGAAAAATAAGAATATCCTCCCAACCCCAAATTGCCCTAATTGCAGGTAAGTACCAAAGTAACTATACCACAGCAATTCATGCTAAAATAACCCAATATTCATGCTTACATAACAGACACATGCTTTACAATGGTATTGCTACCCTTTTCTTAACAAAAGTAAAAATAAAGTTTAAGAAAAATCTCTCTACTCCCATTTTAGATTAAAGATGAAAGGAATGCTGTGTCCTTTCCAACAGCTATTTATGAAGTGCAAGCAAATCATTTATTTCTATAAAGATTTTTAATATCATCCAATAAATGAATATTAAAACACCTATTTTATGAAACTCTTGACTATAAGTAAGCATATCAGTGAATCAGAAATATCACAATGAAGGCTTACTATTTCAATATATACTTCCATTGTGTAAACTGTCACTGAACAAAGCACGGAATACACATGGGGTATTTGTCTCTTAAAACTAAGCCACAGCTTAAAAAAAGTGATCAAACATAAAAACAAATGAGTTGTCAGATGCTACTGTAGAAAGAACATACACATCACAATATGAAATTCTGACGATCAAGGCAGTTTTAGTTGATTCCTTAAAATAATTTCCAGTTCAAAAAAAATAATAATAATTTCCAGTTCAATGATCATACAATTTAAGAAGTTCATAATGGGTTTTAAACAGCAAAACCTGTTCATGTTTAACGTTTTTCTTTTAAGAAAGAAAGAGAGAGAGGGAGGGAGGGAAGGAGAGAGAGAGAGAGAGAGAGAGAGAGAGAGAGAGAAAGAAAGAAAGAAAGAAAGAAAGAAAGAAAGAAAGAAAGAAAGAAAGAAAGAGAGAGAAAGAAAGAAAACTGCATTCTATGAGTTTTCGTCAGAGTTCGATATGACTATTATGGAATCAAGATACTATGTGATGTCCAAACACTTAGGTACGAAGATGCGAAGGCCAAGTACAATGTTGACTATTTGACCACATGTTCATTTGTTCTTGTTTTTGTTTTTGTTTTGTTTTGAGACAGGGTCTTCCTACAGGCCCAGCTGGTCAGGAACTTGGCTGGTCTCCCCTCGATCTCACAGAGATCTGCCTGTCTCTGCCTCCCAAGTGCTGGGATTAAAGGTGTGTGCCACCACATCCAGCCCCACATGTTCTATTGGAAGAGTTTTGAGGGTTTCTTCTGGTGTTTGCAATAAATTACTAATTTATTCTAAAAATTACACCACTAATAACCTCTCAAAGCTGTTACTCAAATACTTTCCACCTCTCCCCAAATTGAGGAAACAGGTCAATAGTCAAGTCAAAATTGTACTACTCCTACATGTATAATCATGCAAATAAGTATAAATGTATGTATACATGCAGAGTGACATCACCTACCCATGGAAATAACTTGTCTGAAAGTCTTCATCAGTAGAAAATACAAGCATAAGCTTGTTATCTGGCTTCATTCTTGTATCTTCCACATTTCCAAACAGCATACCTTATAACTTAGCTTAAATTTAGTATGTATCATAAACAAAGAGAGCAATATTTTCATATTTTAATTATACTTAACAGTTAAAATGAATTATGTTACTGTCATTTTTCATTTCAAACTTAAACAATGAAAAATCAGTACAAACTTTAATAAAGTAAAGAAGCCTTTCCAACTTGGTCTTTTGATGAGAAACCACAATTAAGGATCCTATGTTCCAAAGTCATTGTATGCTTCATCAGCAAACTGAGACTAAGTTAGTTTAAAGCACTATCATCAGGTTAAGAACTCTGAATCAATACATTATATTATCTAAATGGTGGTGAAAATTTTTGATAGTACTTTAAAGTGTAATTCTTGCCGCACAGAATTGTGAAATACGTGAGACTTTATAGTGATTTTATCTACCTTTTAATTTTTTAAGGTTTTTTTCCGTTGATTACTTTTTCTAATACTTATTTTGTATGTGTGGATGTGAGTATATGAGAGTATGTGTGTGTCTGTGTATGTGTCATGGTGCACACATGGAGGTCAGGTAGGAGGATAACTTGCTAGACTCAGTTCTCTCCTTCCACAATGTGGGTTCTGAGGATCAAACTCAGGTCAGGCCTGGCAGCAAGTGTCCCTATCCACAGAGCCACCCTTTATCTGCTTTTCTAATCTCTTAAAGGAAAAATAAATCAGACCACTGAGCAGCTAGGAAAACTTAGCATGTTAACAGAAAGGTCTTTCACTGTCAATTCATTCCTGCACAGAATGAACTGGGATATTATGGCTGCTCTCATTTGACATTCCTATAAGAACAACCAAAATTGCTATTGATAAACTTTTAACTTTCAAGAACATCAAAATAGTCATTTCAGGTAAATATGCATGGAAACACTAATGATTTAAGATTCAGTCATAGCTGGGCGTGGTGGCGCACACCTTTAATCCTAGCACTTGGGAGGCAGAGGCAGGTGGATCTTTGTGAGTTCANAAGAGAAGAGAGAGAAAATATAAGCACATGTGTTCGTGTGCATGTGGAACTTAGAGGGCCAACCTTGGGTCCGCTTCTCAGGGGCCATTCACCTTTTTTTGTGGAGACAGCATTTCCTCTCACTGGTGTGAAACTCACCAAGTAAGCTAGGATGCCTCACTAGCAAGCCTCAGGAATCCTCGTGTCCCTCCTAGGTGTTGAGATTAGAAAAGTGTACCGCCACACCTGCCTTTTTAAACACACAGAGAGAGAGAGAGAGAGAGAGAGAGAGAGAGAGAGAGAGAGAGAGAGAGAGAGGAGAGAGAGAAGGGGAGGAGGGGACAGAAAGAACAACAGGAGCTCAAAGAACACTGGTCCACTCCCCTACTTTTCTGGGGTTGTGTGTGTGTGTGTGTGTGTGTGTGTGTGTGTGTGTGTGTTTTAAGTAGCTGTTCAACTTAATTATTTCCTTCCCTTTCCAATACTCTGCTGTACACAGCTTGCACACAAGAAGCTTTGAGAAAATATCACTTCTGAGGCAGGGGCAGGCGGATCTTTGTGAGTTCAAGGCCATCCTGGTCTACAGAGTGAGTTCCAGGACAGCTGAGGCTACAGGGAGACCTTGTCTCAAAAAAACCAAAAAAAAAAAAAAATAAAAATAATAATAATGAATTTGCAAGTTTTTCAACAACTGTTAAAAGCATCTCTTATATTTGTTTGTTTCTTCGTTTATTTATTTTGGTCTTTTCAAGACAGGGTCTCCCTGTACTCCCAGCTGTCCTGGAACTTGCTCTGTAGCCCAGGTTGGCCTTGAACTCACCAAGATCCACCTGCCTCTGCCTCTCAAGTGCTAGGATTAAAGGCGTGCAACCACCACACCTGCTAAAAGCATCTCTTTTACAGGTAAATCTAACACAGTTAATAAAATCAATTTGGGGGGCTGGAAAGATGGCTCAGCGGTTAAGAACACTGACTGCTCTTGCTGAGGACCAGGATTCGATTCCCAGCACCCACACGGTGGCTAAGAACCGTCTTTAAGCTGGGTATGGTGGCGCAAGCCTTTAATCCTAGCACTCAGGAGGCAGAAGCAGGCAGATCTCTGTAAAATAAAACATAATAAAATAAAATAAAAAATAATAAAATAAAATAAATTTGTAGTTTATTCATGTGCTGGTTTTCCTTGTTGGTTTTTTAAGTGAGGGACAGACAGAGGATCCAGTGCCAGGATTACAAACATGCATTACCACACCCAGCTAATAAAATCTTTTAAACATTCTGTAATTTGTTGCAATCACAAAAGAAGAAAAATTTAAAAATCAAGGAATCCACCAACTTTCCCTTTATTTAAGAACATCAACTCAAGGCTGGGGGTGTAGCTCAATTTTAGAGTGCCTGACTACCATGTAAAAGGCCCTGAGTTCAATACCCAACTTATACACATACCACCATCACCACACTACTATCACTATCCCACCACCACCACCACCACCACCACCAACAACAACAACACAACCAACTGGGCGTGGTACACACCAAGGGCACACAACTGGGCACACACAACTGGGCACACACCAAGGCCCAGCACTCAGGAGGCAGAGACAGGTGGACTCTGTGAGATCAAGGCCAGCCTGGTCTACATTACAAGTTCTAAACCAGCTGGGGCTACAGGGAGACTCTGTCTCAAAACAAAGCAATAAAACAAAATTTTAAAAACAGAAAAAAATGTATATATTTTGTGCTTCACAAGTTTATACTGAGCTCCTAGCTTATACAAATAGGTTCTAACATCACCCACCTCTGAGAGAGAGANCAGGACAGCTGAGGCTACAGGGAGACCTTGTCTCAAAAAAAACAAAAACAAAAAAAAAATCACTGCCTTAGCTGGTACCTTATAATGGCTATATATAAACACAACTTGCTAAGTAAATGTTTGGTAAGATTAACTTAAATGGAGTCCTGCAGGTTTTGTCCTCTAAGCCCAGTACTCAGGAAAGCTAATATAGAAGATGTACAAGTTCAAAACCAGCCTGGACTATATAGCAAATTCCAAGCCAACCTTAGCTACAAAACAAGATCCTGTTTCAAAAACACTGGGGGAAAAAAAAAAAAAGCCAACAGATATTTGATGCTTCCCTCCTCTACCTGGGAAGGTGGGGGAGAGGGGTGATGGTGACATGTTGCCTTGAATGTACGGGGCTGGAGAGATGGCCTAGCGGTTAAGAGCACCGACTGCTCTTGCAGAGGACCCAGGTTTGATCCCCAGCACCCACATAGAGGCTGAGAACTGTCTTTAACTCCAGATCCAGTGGAATCCGACACCTTCTTCTGATCTCTGCAGCATTGCACAGCACGGGTGCACAAACCTACATGCAGACAGTACGTTCATACACATAAAAAATAAATAAATAAAATTAAAAACAAATTTTTTAAAAAAAGCATCTAAAACCAGAGATCATTTTGGATTACTCCCCACTTAGCAGCATCCCTACCTACAGAGTACTTCCAGTCCTTCAAGTTTCAAGTCTCTTGTTATAAAGGCTAGCGATAACTAAAATTCTATCTAGAGTAGAATTTTCTCCTGTATCCAAGAGATACCTAAAAACACTCTTCCTTCATTTTCTCCCTTTGACCCAAGGGAACATGGGGCAAAGCACCATACACGGTTTGTTCCTTTGACTCATTTCTATGGCTTTAGTAATATACAACAAAGGCCAAAGGCCAAAGAAATTCCTTCTTTTATCTGTTACACCTGACTCTCCACTCTCCAAACAAGGAGAAAAAATGCTAGATCTTGCTGCTGCTAAAGAAGCTCAAGTGGGCTTCATCTCCCCCATCAAAAGACCCAGTCCCATTATCTACGAAACAGCAGGAGAAAAGTGGAGGGACAGATATCACACTTACACTTAACCTCAACTCAGATGAGATCCAAAAAACACTAGTCTGAAAGAGGTGCTCTTAGAAATCACCTAGCCAAAGGAACTTAGAAAGTAAAATATATGTGCACGCACATGCAGGGTGGCTAAGGGCATGAAGGACTAAGGGAAAAGTAGCAAACTTCAAGAGATACAGAAAGAAAACTGCATTTTGGTAGAATTATATTTTTCCTTTTTTTTTTTGAGACGTACCCCAGCTGACCTGAAGCTGGCTATCTAGAGCTGGCAGGCCTCAATCTCACAAAGATCCACCTGCTTCTGCCTCCCAAGTACTAGGAGTAAAGGCATGTGCCACCATGCCTGGCCTAGAATACTTTTAAAAATAAAAAACACTAGCTTTTCTGGGCATGGTGGTGCATGCCTTTAATCCCAGCACTGGGGAGGCAGAGGCAGGGGGATCTCTGTGAGTTCAAGGCCAGCCTGGTCTACATAGAGAGTTCCAGGCCAGCTGGGGCTACAGGGAGAACCTGTCTCAAAAAGACAACGCACACACACACACACACACATACACATACACACACACACAACCTAGTTTTATTACATACTAGGATACTAAAGTAAAAATTTATTTTTTAAAAAAATAAAAATTTGTATTTGTAAATGGCAAAAATGCTTAAAAATACTTATTCTGACTTTTAATTACTATCAAAGATAAAATACATACAGAGCCATTTGAATAAATGGAAAGCAGTGAAAGCATCTCAGAAGAGAGTTTCATCAACAGAAGACAAAAATCAATATGGAAAAGTGCTAGTTCCAGATAAACAACTTAAATACCAAAAGCTGTGTGCACATATCTTCTTCAAAGCAGCACCATAAAGCTATTTTAACAAAAAGAAAAATTTCAAAAAAGAGCTAAACAGAAATGAAATATGTTGAGGAACTGTATCTTTTTTTTTTTCGGGGGAGTGGGGGTTGTTTTTGAGACAGGGTCTCCCTACAGCCCCAGCTGGCCTAGAACTCACTCTGTAGACCAAGCTGCGCCTGCCTCTGCTTCCCAAGTGCTAGGATTAAAGGTGTGCACTACCACGACTGGCTTAAAGACAGTTCTTAGCCGCCATGTGGGTGCTGGAAATCGAACCCAGGTCCTCTGCAAGAGCACTCAGCGCTCTTAACCGCTGAGCCATCTCTCCAGCCACCTGGAACTATGTCATTTTCATAATAAAATTGACTCAATGTCTACTCTACATTTTTCCACTGTACTCATCTTAATTATGAAAATTTTAAACTTTCTAAAGTTCCTACCAATGTAAGTTTTAGAATTACATTGTCCTTCATCATTCTGACAATGCAGGTCATTTTGTTCCCACAGAAAAGTTATCTACAGTTGACAAATGGTTCTTTTATCACTCTTAAAGAACCAAAGAGGTAAAAGGAATGTTTCTGAGATACTCAGAATACTTGAAAAGTTGATCAAAAGAAAGTGACAGCATGACATATCAGCATTAGCTACAGAGAATGCTTCTGAATGAAATGAGGTAATTCAAAAGAGAACTCAGTCACATTTACCTGGATATATAAGGGAACCTAAAAATATAGACGTGAAGAGGTCACCTATCACCCACAACCTGTTGCTTTAAGAACTCAGATCTACAGAGAACAAAACTAGAAAGTCTGTACCACATACACCAAAGGGCACAAATATCAGATACTGGGTTAGCCACATCTCCAAATCTGTGCATCTTGCTAAAGATTCATTTGTTCACTCTTCCAGTTTTTCCTTCAGATACTCATGGAATATATTTTGCCATTTCTCAAATTCCTTGATTTTTAAGATGATAAGTACAGAACACTGTTTAAAGGAACAGAAACTCTTATGCCCACTGTGGTATCTTATTTCCTTTTTCAATTATACCAACTGTAAAACTAAAAATCACCCCAAAATGTCAGGTAAAAACTTATGATTGTTATTCTAACTATAAACTAATACTGCTAAATTTATTGTAAAAAGCAGATTTCTTGACCAAGGAATACCTATGTTAATTAACTGGTACTAAATGACTAATATTACAATAATGTCCTCAATACTGTAAAACAAGAAACATTTCTTTTTCAAAAGTTTTATTTAATCTAGGTTAGTTACATTTCAGAATATAAGGAAAATACAGTAAAATAAAAACATCAATTTAATAACATTCTTCCCAAATCTTAAAAAATCTAACAGAAATAAAAACACACTTCTTGATGAATCATTCCTTCATTTTTTATGATGATATGTATTACACTGTAATGACCTAATACAATGATGAAAACATCTATTCGACACTTAGTGCTCAATAAGTCTGGTGCCCATTCTAACTTCCCTAAAGTTCAGAGGAAGAACAGAAATCAAGACAAAGAAGGGGGGGGGAGACAGAAACAAGTAAGTTTTCTGTTATTTACAATAAATTTATATAACTTCTAGATAAACTGACACATTCTTATCTGTACTAAGATTAAAGCTACATGTACCATTTTTGAAGAAAAATTTGAGAATAATCTAAGAATTTACAAAACAATTAATAGACTTTAATAACATGTTTAATAAACTTGAAGAATTGTTGATACTATACTTTCTAAAATGTAGCCACAAAATTTTCAGTGTCCTCTCACTGCATTATTTAAATAATTCTTTTTTGTTTGTTTGTTTGTTTTGGTTTTGGTTTTTGGTGTTTTCGAGACAGGGTCTTCCTTTAGTCCCAGCTGGCCTGGAGCTCACTCTAAAGACCAGGCTGGCCGTGAACTCACAGAAATCCACCTGCCTCTGCCTCCCAAGCGCTGGGATTAAAGACGTGCACCACCACACCCAGCCTTAAATAATTCTTAAAAGGCCAGAAAGAAATCAGTGTAAGCTAAATAAAATATAATTATTTTAGAAGATCATCTTCTGTTAAGGTAACTTCCCCATAATTTTTTTTTTTTTAATTTTTTTGGTCTTTTCGAGACAGGGTCTCCTTGTAGCCACCCCAGCTTGTCCTGGAACTTGCTCTGTAGACCAGGTTGGCCTTGAACTCACAAAGATCCAACTGCCTCTGCCTCCCAAGTGCTAGGATTAAAGGCATGCACCACCACGCCCGGCAATTTTCTATTATATAATATGAAATTGCCGGGCGTGTGGTTGCATGCCTTTAATCCCTGCACTTGGGGAGAGAGGCAGTTGGATACTTTGTGAGTTCAAGGCCAACCTGGTCTACAGAGCAAGTTCCAGGACAAGCTGGGGTGGCTACAAGGAGACCCTGTCTCGAAAAAGACCAAAAAAAATTAAAAAAAAAAAAAATTATGGGGAAGTTACCTTAACAGAAGATGATCTTCTAAAATAATTATATTTTTTAGCTTACACTGATTTCTTTCTGGCCTTTTAAGAAATTATTTAGCTGGGTGTGGTGGTGCACGTCTTTAATCCCAGCGCTTGGGAGGCAGAGGCAGGTGGATTCCTGTGAGTTCACGGCCAGCCTGGTCTTTAGAGTGAGCTCCAGGCAGCTGGGACTAAAGGAAGACCCTGTCTCGAAAACACCAAAAAACCAAAACCAAAACAAACAAACACAAACAAAAAAGAATTATTTAAATAATGCAGTGAGAGAGAACTGAAAATTTTGTGGCTACATTTTAGAAAGTATAGTATCAACAATTCTTCAAGTTTATTAAACATGTTATTAAAGTCTATTAATTGTTTTGTAAATTTCTTAGATTATTCTCAAATTTTTCTTCAAAAATGGTACATGTAGCTTTAATCTTAGTACAGATAAGAATGTGTCAGTTTATCTAGAAGTTATATAAATTTATTGTAAATAACAGAAAACTTACTTGTTTCTGTCTCCCCCCCCCTTCTTTGTCTTGAATTTCTGTCTTCCTCTGAAGTTTAGGGAAGTTAGAATGGGCACCAGACTTATTGAGCACTAAGTGTCGAATAGATGTTTTCATCATTGTATTAGGTCATTACAGTGTAATACATATCATCATAAAAAATGAAGGAATGATTCATCAAGAAGTTGTGTTTTTATTTCTGTTAGATTTTTTAAGATTTGGGAAGAATGTTATTAAATTGATGTTTTTATTTTACTGTATTTTCCTTATATTCTGAAATGTAACTAACCTAGATTAAATAAAACTTTTGAATAAAGAAATGTTTCTTGTTTTACAGTATTGAGGACATTATTGTAATATTAGTCATTTAGTACCAGTTAATTAACATAGGTATTCCTTGGTCAAGAAATCTGCTTTTTACAATAAATTTAGCAGTATTAGTTTATAGTTAGAATAACAATCATAGAGTTTTTACCTGACATTTTGGGGTGATTTTTAGTTTTACAGTTGGTATAATTGAAAAAGGAAATAAGATACCACAGTGGGCATAAGAGTTCTGTTCCTTTAAACAGTGTTCTGTACTTATCATCTTAAAAATCAAGGAATTTGAGAAATGGCAAAATATATTCCATGAGTATCTGAAGGAAAAACTGGAAGAGTGAACAAATGAATCTTTAGCAAGATGCACAGATTTGGAGATGTGGCTAACCCAGTATCTGATATTTGTGCCCTTTGGTGTATGTGGTACAGACTTTCTAGTTTTGTTCTCTGTAGATCTGAGTTCTTAAAGCAACAGGTTGTGGGTGATAGGTGACCTCTTCACGTCTATATTTTTAGGTTCCCTTATATATCCAGGTAAATGTGACTGAGTTCTCTTTTGAATTACCTCATTTCATTCAGAAGCATTCTCTGTAGCTAATGCTGATATGTCATGCTGTCACTTTCTTTTGATCAACTTTTCAAGTATTCTGAGTATCTCAGAAACATTCCTTTTACCTCTTTGGTTCTTTAAGAGTGATAAAAGAACCATTTGTCAACTGTAGATAACTTTTCTGTGGGAACAAAATGACCTCTATTGTCAGAATGATGAANTTTTCGAGACCAGGGTCTCCCCGTAGCCCACGCTGTCCTGAACTAGCTCTGTAGACCAGGTGGCTTTGAACTCACAGAATCTACCTGCCTCTGCCTCCGAAGTTCTAGAAAAGGTGTGTGCCACCACGCCTGGCATTATTATTATATTTTTTTTTTTCTTTTTGAAACAGTGTCTTCTTGTAGCCACTGGCCTGGAGTTTCCTCTGTAGACCAGGGCCAATGGCCTTGAACTCATCAGAGATCCGCCATGCCTTGCCTCCCAAGTGCTGGGCATTAAAGTCACCACCATGCCCTGCTTTGACTAGCAATTTTTATTTTAAAAAATTTTTTAAAAATTTTTATTTGTTCTGGAGAGATGGCTCAAGAGGTTAAGGATGCCATACCTTTTTATTTTTTTTGTTTTATTCTTTTGTTTTTGAGACCGGGTCTTCCTTTAGTCCCAAGTAGCCTGGAGCTCACTCTGTCTTAGACCAGGCTTGGCCTTGAATTCAAAGATTTGCCTGCCTCTGACTCACTATGCCCCAAGTGCAGATTAAAGTTGTGCCCACCACGTCCAGCAACAGGATTGCATACTTTTGCTGGGTATGGTAGCACACATCTTATCCCAGCATTCAGGAGGCAGAGGCAAATTGGATCTCTGTGAGTTTCAGCCGCTTGGTCTACATAGTTCACGTGTTCCAGGACAGTGGGCTACAGGGAGACCTACGTCTCAAAAAAGACCAGGAAAAAACAACAAAAAACCCAAAAAACAAGCAAAACAAAGCAAAAGAATGCATACTTTCTATATAGAGGTCTAAGTCTCCAATTCTAGCACCATTTTGGTTAGTTACAACGCCATACATAACTCTAGCTGCAGGGGGAACCTTTGATGCTCCTGGTCTCCTTGAGCACCTACACTCACTAGCGCGCGGAACACCAACCCCACCACACACACACAATTAAAAATAACAAATAGAGCCAGATGTGCATGTATAACTTGATTCCATCACTTGGGAGGCAGTAAGTTTAAGACCAAGCTGGTCTACATAAATTCAGGCCAACATTAGGCCACAGCGTGAGACCTGCCCTAAAATAAATCTAAATAATAAAATTAAAAAAAATCTTTCTTTACAAAAAGTGAATTATAAGCTTACCCATCATTTCAGTTTTGTAACATTGAATAGTCGTTATTTTATAATAGGATATACCAAATTTATCCTACTAGTTATTAGATTTCTTTCTTTCTCCTCATAACATTGCATTTTGAATCTTTAACCAACACAGTAAGTATCCTCTAGATTATTTAGATGTTGAACAATTTAGCTAACTATAAAAATAACTTCCCTAAGGCCTGTCATTTGGGATGTTTTTATATTTTCCTATTATGATAAAGGCATAATAACTAAGCTCTTTACCATCAAACTATTAATACTGTTTTTTATTTTGTTTGTTTGTTTTGTTTGTTTTGGTCTTTTCGAGACAGGGTCTCCCTGTAGCCCACAGCTGCCCTGGAAATCAATTCTGTAAACCAGGCTGGCCTTGCAATCACAAAAATCCGCTGCCCCCGCCTCCCGACGTGTAGATTAAGCGCGTGCGTCAAACCACGCCCATGCTTAAATACTGTTTAAAAATAATATTCTGGTTGGAGAATGGCTCAGTGGTTAAGACACTGACTGCTCTTCGCAGAGGACCTGAGTTAATTCCCAGCACTACATGCAATACACAACTGTCATAACTCCGTTTCAGAGATAAACTCTTTTCTGGCTCCATGGACATTTCATGACGTGGGTGCAATTACATATATGCAGCAAAACTCTCATATACATAAACTTAAGAAGTAAAAATTAAAAATAAAAAGTTCATGTTTATTGCACTGGAGTTGAATTATTTATTGGAGATTATTTCGGAAAAATTTTTGTATTAATCAGACAAGGGATTGAGGTAGAGAACCCAGACTCACCATAGGAAAAGGACACTTACTGCTGTAACATCACATGATTCGTGGATTAGTAGGTTGGAGATGGATAGAGATAGAATAGAGGCATGAGACGGGAGGACTGTAGGAGGAGGAGGCGAGAGGAGAGAGAGATAGATTGAGATCGTACCTAAGAATTCGTATTTAATGACAATTGGTTATGAACGTTCTCAAAATGTGTCCCGTAGTTTAGAAAACCAATTATTCTATCACTACTCCTAACATAATGAAAACTCATATTCTCTCCAGTGAATATGGGTTCTTTTGAGACAGTACCTCATTATATAGCTAAGCTGGCCTGTGAACTAGTTAGTGTTCCTCCAGCCTCTACCCCATTTGTCATTACACCTACCCTAAATGTTTGTGTTTTCTGAATGTTACAGTGCCTGGATATTAACTTTATAAGCTTTGAAGTGGAATTTTCTTTTAAATTCTCTTTTGGTAGAATCACCAGATATATTATTACATTTATTATTTTCTAAAGTAAATGTCTATACCAGATTTGTATATGTAAGAGGAGTTATAGCTTTGCCCTTACTATCATCTTTTCTCAATATATATACTTTTGTTTTGTTTTTTAAATTTTTTATTTATTTCTGTATGTTATTCAATGTCTGTCTGCAATGCTAGGTTGATCACGGGTCATGCAAATGCCCCGGAGGTCAGAAGAGGGTCTTCGGATTCCCCTGGAACTGCGATTCTCCGGAATGATTCAACGGTCTCGGCCGACATGGTGCTGGGGACGAACCGGTCCTCTGCACAGGAGCGGCGCGCTCCTTAACTGCTAGGCCATACTCTCAGGGCCCTCAATTGAGTTATATCTTAATTTGAATAAAAGACCCATGCAATCTAAGGTGAGAATAGCCCCTGATTTGTTTTGTTTTCTTTTAAAATATTTATTATTATATTATTTTGACTTTTATGAGACATGGTCTTCCATTGTCCAGCTGCCTGGAAGCTCATTTTGATAGACCAGGAGGACCTTGAACTCAAATAGATCCATCTGCCTCTGCACTCCCAAGTGCTAGGATTAGCATATAAATCTTTTTTAAAAAAAATTATTATTTTTAATTTTTTTGGTTTATGAGTGTATTGTCTGAATGTATGTTAAGTGCACCCCATGTTCATGCATGCCCGAAAGGACGCAGAAAGGGTTGGCTCTCTGTGAACGTGAGTTACAATGGTGCTAGCCACCATGTGGGGTGAGAATCAACTTCAGGTCCTCTGCACGAAAGAAGCCAGTGCTCTAAACTTAGATTGAGCCATCTCTCAGTATTTTTTTTTAATGGACTACTTTATAATTTTCAGTTTACAGCAAAGTTGAACAGAGTTCTTACGTATTTCTGCCTTCATATACAGCCGAGCACGTTTCAACTCTTGAATTTAAACTGTAATTTTTTTATTCTTATTAAAAAATTTTTTTTAAATTTATATTTATTTCTGATATTGATGAACTTACCTGTCTGCATGCAGGTTTGTGCACCCGTGTTGTGCCAATTAGCCACGGAGGTCAGAAGAGGGTGTCGAAATTCCCCTGGAACTGGAGTTCTCCTGGAATTGGAGTTTCAGACGTTCTCAGCCGCCATGTGGTGTTGGGGATCGAACTCGGGTCCTTTGTAGGAGCGGTCGGCGCTCTGTAGAAGCGGTCGGTGCTCTTAACCGCCTAGGCCATCTCTCCACCCCTATTTTTATTTTTTTTTGACGTCTTTTCAAGACAGGTTCTACCTGAAGTCCCAGCTGTCCTAGAACCCACTATGTAGACTAGGCTGTCCTTGAACTCACAAGCCTTTGCCTCCCAAGTGCGGAACTTAAATAGGCGAGTGCCTCCAAACCCAACTAGACTGTACAGTTTTTTTTATATATATAATGATTAATCCCTATTTTGACCTTCCTTATGCAACGTCCTGTTAGGATTCACTCAGTTTCCTAAGCTCTGTGGGTTTTGACAAATATGTCCTTATTTTCATGTCTCACAATGTTATACTTACTAGTGGTTATTTTTGGTAGTCATCCTTTTGAGACTGGAACTTACCCCACTGTCTTCAGTATGTCATGCATTCTTGAATTAAATACCTTTTTAAATACCTATTTTTATATTTATAGAGAAATAGATACCATATTTAAAGCAGATCCAAATATCGTATTTTGATTTTTTTCTTACCACTAATTTACGCCAACACACAAGTAATTAGGCTTAAACGGACATTTGAAACAGCTTTAAAATTCTGTTTAAGCTAGAGCAGTAGTGTCCATCTGTAAGTCAACATTCTGACGAGAGGTGATGCAGCGGAGGATTACGATTAGCCAGGCGACGGGAACATTAGCACAACCTTTATGAGGCCCCTTCTCAAAAACTACTTAATAGACCAATTGTAATGGTGTGCTTACCTGCTACACACTCTCGAACAGGCTATGCAAGCCGGACACAAATTGAGACACTGTCTCAGAAAACCACAAGGAAAAAAAAAAGTACAATTCCATTAGTCTGCGTATTCTTAAGCTAAATATATACTAGGAAAAGGCTTATCCTGCTCAAAGAAACACATATAAGGAAAAAGTTGTTTGTTTGTTTATTGTTTTGACAAATGTATCCTTATTTTTGTAGCATCTTTTTGAGACTGGAACTTACCCCACTGTCCTCAGTATGTGTTCTCTCATCATTTCCTGAATTAAACTTTTAAATACCTATGATTTATATTATGTGTTAAAAAATAGCAGTATTTAAAGCAGTCAATACAGTTTTAGTGGATTTTAGTCGTTTGAGAAGTAGTCAGAAAAAGTAAGGCAAAGTTAGAGGGACTATGGATAACAGCTTCAAAGCTGTTAAAAGTATATTTAATAATCTTTTATGTAGAAATGTTGCCGTTATCGTGATGGCGCATGCCTTAAATCCTAGCACTTGGAGGCAAAGACAGGAGGATCACTTGTGCAGTAAGGCCAGCCCTGTCTACAGAGTGAGCTTCCAGGACAGCTGGGGATACAGGGAGACCCATGTCTCGAAAAGAACAAAAAAAAAAATGTGTCATATCTGATTCAAAAAATTCATATGTATAGTCTATAGTCACCCATAACAACGCATTCTTTTATATCTTTGCAAATAATCATAAGTTATAAAACCCATGTTTCCAGGAATACCTGGAGGTAAAATTGATAGAAACAAACTTCCTTTACGTTCTTTACTTTGTCTTCTGTTTGAGGTGACTATTTGGCATAACTCAAGGCCTTGCACATACTTGATAAGTGTTCTATCACTGAATTGTATCCTGAGCCTAAGATTGTTCATGCAATTTCTTTTTTTTTTTTTCCTTCTTTGTGCTCTTTTGAGACATGCAAGGTCTCCCTCTAAGCCCCAGTTGTAGGCCCCAGTTGTCCCGGAACTCACTATATAGACCAGGCCTAGCCTGCAACTCACACAAGGACTCCACCCACCTGTCTCTGCGTCTCAGGTGCTGGCATTAAAGGCATACATACCACTGGGCATCATGCATTATTCTTTATTGGTAGGTGGAATAAACCCAACATGGATTGTTCCAGTAATCAGTACAATTCGTATTTATCGTACCATCGCACGCGTCGAGGACCATAATAGTAAAGTCCTTTCTACAATGAAGCCCTTAATTTTACCTGAGAGTGCAGACAATAACACATTCATACAGCTAGGCTAGATAAATGGTATGAATGGTAACAGGGCTGGACGAGATGGTCAGTGGTTAGAGCAAGTACTGCTCACTGCTCATCCAGCATCAAGTTCAATTCCCAGCAACCATGAGCAGGGCATCAGACACCACCATAGAACTCCAGCTCCTAGAGGAGCAACAACCATCTGGCTTTCCTTGCGACACCCTGGCTCACAATGTATACACCTGCCCCCCATACTAATAATCTTAAAAAAACTGCTCTAATTAAAGCATATTGAGATATAGTGACTAGGGAGTTTGGGGTAGAAAGCTTTTGCATAGACAAGATAGTCCCAGAATAGTGTGAGAGCTGGAAGTGGATAAGTAATTTAACTTTAACCCAGCACCTGGAGGCCAATCAGAGCAGGCGGATTTACTGGTTGGAGACCAGCTGGATTCTATACATTGAGACCCTGTTTCAGAAACCAAGGAGCTATAGAACGGTAACCTATTTCATACTGTTCCCTAAAGTGAAGAGTTTAATATTGCTAGTTTTGTTAGATACTGAAACAAAAGATGATGTAGCTCAAGGATGAATAATCTATATATAGGACCATACCCTAAGCCAGAATCCTGTGAAACTACTCTTCTGCAAGATACCAATACTTTTATATATGCTTAAATATTTGGAATGTGCCAGATTATATGTAAACAAGTTTCTTTGCTGCAGGACAATTTAGAACCAGTAGTAATGCATTCTCCACAGGAGAGGAATATCATTTGTGCCATTACCCGTTTTGTTTTTTTTTATGTTGTTTTTAAACGGGGTCTCAATGCTACGCCAGGTTAGCCCCTATGGAAGATAAACTTGAGCATTCGGAATCCACCTTCCCTCACACACACTACCACAAGTACCCCCTAGCAATCTATACACACCCGGAACAACACACAGTGACCAAACCCCAACACAACGACACACCTGCTGATAAACTCTATGCCACAACGTGCTGGTGACTTGAAACCCACAACTTCTTGCAATACACCCACCAACCACACACAGCACCCACCACCCATCAACCAACTACAACCCACAAACCTGCACGAGTCACATTCCTAGCCACACCAAATACCACAACAAAGTATAACACACCAGATAGGCTATACACCCCTTCTCACTATGAGCACACCAAGACTGACCTAACCAATCGACTCATCAGACAACCCTAGGCAGACCCACCAGAATCACACAATGGCAATCTCTGCAAATCCTTCATTGTTCGGTTTTAAACAACAATTAACATTTTTCTTTATATTCTTTTATCGACAGGGTCTCCATTACTTCGTCCCACAGCTGGCCCCACAAAGACGCCTTGGTAGACATCGCATAATGCCTCCCACGCCACGCGGCTGGCCTTGAAATCACAAGCGAGACATCCACCGCCTCCTGCATCACCAAAGCATCTGGCGATTTAACGACCCAATGCCACCACCCACGCCCACGCCATCAAACACAAGCCCGTTTTTTACCATTTTTTTTACTTTATCTTCCCTGTACTGTGGTAATGACTTAATGTCTGGCCATCGCACAAGTCCCTTGTCCTGTGCCACCCAATGCGTAATGGCGAATAGCCACGGACGGTCCAAAGAGAACACACACCAGATCGACCCCAGAGACTTCACTGGCACTGAAGAGTTCCCTGGAATTCGGACCGCTTACTAGCACGCGCTTCCTCAGCCACCATGTGAAAGGTGACTTAGGGGAATCGAACCCCAACAGACCTCCTACACCCAGAAGGCGTATCCCGCTCACTCTAACATGCTAGGCAAATCCTCCAGCCGCCCCCAACACCACAGTTCTTTTTTTTCTTAATGTAAGAAACCTTTCAGTCAGACCTGACCGAAACACCCATCTGATTCATGACATAATATGGGAAACCCCATTAAGCCAACACCAAAATACCTTACCTGTTGACATGTTTTCTCAAAAATCCACCTACCAGTTCCAAAAACCCTCACATCACAAGCTACATACAACAGGGACATTCTGCGAAGCAGTCACTCTGCACACACCCTACTACAAATCAACCCTATCGAAAGCTAAAACAAAGCAACACAAACTCTAATAACCTCTTCGTGCCCCTTCACGGAAATGCATTCTAAACAATTTACTCATTGTAACAAACACAAACTTCTCAGAGTCCCTCCCCTCATCCCACCAACCCTCTCAACCTACCCCTTCCCACCTCCACCAACAACTCCTCCTCTCCCATATGCTTCCTTCTCCCGCATCCCCTCCTCCTTTCCCCCCCTTTTTTTTTTTTTTTTTTTTCCCCCCCCTTTTTTTTCCATTCCCAGCTTGAGACTCCGAGATCGTTCCCCTGCTCATGCGCTCTGTTGTTCCTGGGACTACAAAGGTGTGCAGCACAGCACATGGGTGACATCATACACGTTCTTCATGCCTTAACACAGGATAAACAATCCAGTTAATCACAGCCATCGATCAGAATATATAACGTAAGAAGAACAGATCACAGCCTGAGCATAATTCACGCTGAACGTATCGAAAAAGACCCCACAGCAAAGTAAATTAGGTCTTTCTTATGTAATTTTAAGAATCAAATCTCTATTAAATTTTTTTACGTATTAGACCTCCTCCTTCTACTCCTTACCTCCTTCTCTATTCGCTTTTTTTCTTCTTCCCTTATTTCTTTTTCTTTAGCTTCATTTTCTCTCCTCCTCATTTTTTACTTCCTTCTGTCTTTATTAGCACACACAGGAGATTCTCACCATTAGCCCTCATTATCACACAGCCCCCCTGTGCTGGCCTGGAGCATCACTTGTAAGACCACGCTCGCGTGTGAACTCCAACAGAGCATCACTATGGCCTATGCCTCCTGCCACGTGCTGGCTTTAAAGGGATTTGCCCACCACGCCCAGACCACGTTCTTTCTTCAATCTGACATCATCAACCCCATTTAAAACATATGCTTACTCAAGCCCCACAAACTCTACTTTAAACAGAGCTCTAAAAAAAAAACAACAAGTTGCAAGCAGTCGACATCCTGGTTAAGGCAACGTTTCCTTAAACTAAAACCTGTAGCTTATCTATAACATCTCAAGTATTTACCAAGCTAGCCCATCCAGTGTCTTTAGCTGTGTTCAGCTTACATATTAGCATGGTCCATGAAGGGACCACCCAGGGAAAGAGAAATGTAAATTTAGACCACAAGGGCAATGCACATCTGCTTCAGATTACGGAAACTGATACGGGCTAGATGTCCTAGAGCACAGAACTGTTCAATAAGATAGGACCTATAGAGACAGACAGTAGAAACATGATCGTGGTGGAAAAAACCAATACCACCTGACACTGATTCGAGACAGTCTGGCGCTCTCAAACCAGGACTTAAAGTTACGCTCAATTGCTGCGAAGACCGAACTTCCACCTCAATCACTCAAGTCTGCCTTTACATCAGCTACCTAGAGTTCCCACAGAATCTGCCACAAGCACCTATATGTTACCATGCACCATTTAAAATTCGACAATATTTTTAGAAACATTCCCAAAGGCCATACCAATAACTTTCACCCTAATGTGCTAAAATTGCGTAAAACTTCACACTAATCACTGTAACACATTCAATACTCACTAAACCTATATAGACTTGGTTACTACTTCCTGAGCAAATTGAGAAAAACAATATACATCCTGGCCTATTTGTTCTCTTTGATTGACTGTCTTAAAGACCTAAACCATAGTCCACATCGCTTCCTCTTTAAAAAAAATTAATATACAAAATTGCTCGTGTTATACATTTAATAATCTCAGCCCACAGTTGAGAGAATGGGGCGCAGGAGGACCAGGAGTTCAAGGCTAGCCACCCTGGCCTACATACCCCTTCCTCAAGCAAACAAACAAACAAAAAAAAAAAAAAAAAAAAAAAAAAGCCTGGTGTGGTGGCACATGTCTTTATCCCACGCACCCCAGAGAGCAGGCAGGCGATCTCGTAGCATGGAGTGCGAAGCAGAGCTTTATACACATCTTAGCTCTACGTCGTTCTTATTTTGCTAGGTTTGAAACATCACAACGCGCCAAACTTTTTATACTTTAGTAGCGAAGGAAAGTTTCATTTCAAGCACACTCCGCTTCTATATCAATAAACACTCAATACTCTTACAAACTTCAGAAAACTTTATCCCGTTATAAACTACGGATTGAGCAAATCACCTTCCGCCCCACCACATTCACTCAACTCGATTCACCTCAACTCACACAGCCTCTAGATTCACGACTCTGATAATCTCTGTTCATGAACCATCCCTTCATACCAACATATGAATGCTGTTGACCACAACCCGTCAACTGCACATTAAACACGTACACCCTTATAAAAACTAGGAATACGCGCTCTTTCGCCTTATCTTATCTATATTCCCCTAATCAACATTGTGATGTGGTTAAAGATGGTCCTAACTCGCGCATGACACCACTCGGGAGATCTCAGTTATGGGCCTTGTGATCTACAGTTGGGCTCTTACACAAGAGTTATTTGAACAAAAGTATTCTAATACCAAAACAACCTCATAACAAATATGGTGGCTACTGAGTGACTAAGGATCGGATAACATGTATACAGTGGAGACTCTGAAGAAAGGGGTGATTCCAAACCTAAGCTCAGGGATGTGGGAGATGTTGTCACACTACCCAGAACCGTGTAATATAAAATTTATGAATTGGGTTTATTTCTCCAGTATTTCCGTATCTATTTCGCCCTCATTAACCTACTGGATAAACATGAAACCATGGAAAGTGAAACTGTCCTGGGCGCGGGGGGCGGGGGCTAATGTAGTTTTTTTTTTTTTTTTATTTTCTTTTATTTTTTTATGACTGCGTCAATGGACTTTAATCCTGAACTTTAAATGAAAGCTCAGTGCGTGAGGAAAATCCCTAGATGTCAATCCCTGGAATTGTCTGATACTCTGATATAAAATATTACCCAAACTGAAGATAAAAAGAAAAATGGTCACTCTAATCAGGGGTATATATTGACTGGGATTTTTAAATTGCTAGGGAACTTAAGTTTACTTAGTTACTATACAAGTTTAATTGTTTTTTTTTTGCTTATTTTTTGAAAATTAATGGACCTTAGTTATATTAAAAGCCCACAGAATATATTAAAGGGAAGAAATATCACAGATTTGAAAGTCTTGCTGGCATGCCACATGCCTATAATCCAGAACTGGAGAAGTAGAGGCAAGAGGTATCAGGGAGTTCAGAGTCAATCCCTGCAAATAGAGTAAGTTCCAGTCCAGTATAATCTGTGTGCAACCCTGTCTAAATTCAACTCTCATACCGCTGAAACAAAGGAGGCTTGTAGCAAGATAGATGTGTTTATATGTGAGTATTTATTATGCTCTTCTTCGAGATTTGTAGGAAATGGTGAGAATTGCTTCTGCCTCGTGAGTGCTGAAATTATAGTTTATGTTGATCACCATACACAGGTGATGCTGATTAATTATTTTATTTTTAACAGATGACTAATCTTCTGTTAGGATTAACCTGTAAGAAAATTGTTGCTAGCATTGACTTAGACTATGTAGTTCTATTTTTTGTTGTTTGTTTTTTTTTTTTTTTGTTAAAAGATTTTTTTTTTCAATGAACCAAACACAAGAAAAAACCTTCAGTGAAAATGATTTTTCAATTACTAGTTGATATACAAGGTCAGAACATTTTGAGTATTTGAAAAGGTGTTAAACACTGGTCATTTGGGGAAGCCTTTTCCATAAAATTTTGGATAAAGAAGTGGAAGTTGAAATTTTGTTAGAGAAGACACTACGTAATTTAATGAATTATATACATTACATACATATACCAAAATATTAATCATTAAAGTAAAATACATATATTATGCTGGGAGAATTTAGCTCTTGAGAGTAACTTTGCAAGTTCAGAAACAAAACATACACTAAAAATTTTATTCTGATTTCATTTTCACCCTACTGTTTTGAGGATAATATAATATTGTATTAAGGGTTGTTGTTTTGAAAGTAGATTTTTCTTTGAAGTGGTAGCACCTTTACCAGATTGCACAAATTCAAATTTCATCCTTCAAAATATTTTGGTTTTGTATTGTAGGTAGTTAAAAGAACTGTGTGGAGTTTTGGATTTGCCTTCACTGAGACATGTCTGTATTCCTGAAGTTGCAGATACTAATATTAGTGAGAACTGTTTCTAGGTTATGAGATGATATTTTTATGTAGCCATTGCTTAAGTGCCTAGTGGTTTTCCCTTCATTTCCTTGAATTTCTCTTAGTTTTTCCAATGGTGTTAAGAAGGATAAAAACTGGCTGGAGAGATGGCCTCGCGGTTAAGAGCGCCGACGCTCTTACAGAGGACCCGGGTTCGCTCCAGCACCCACACTGGCGGCCGAGACCGTCTGAACTCCAATTCCACGAGAACTCCCGTTCCAGGGGAATCCGAGACCCTCTTCTGACCTCCGCGGCATTTGCACGACACGGGTGCACAAACCTGCTGCAACAGTACATTGTACACATAACCGAAAATAATAAAAAAAAAAAAAAAAAAAAAGGATAAAAACTGATTCCTGTTTGATTATTTGTAGTCTGTAAAGGGCTAATTCTGGTTGTTGAACATCTTTCAACCTACACTACTAATCCATGCATTGCTGAAATGCTTTTTATTCAAGAGTAAAATCTTTTATCTGGACTATTCCATCTCTAATTATCTGTATGTAGAATTTTTTTTTGTCTGTCAGAAAGATTTCTTCTTATTGGTTTTTTTTTTTTATTTTTAATTTTATTATTTTTATTATTTCGTATGTGTGTGAATGTAATGTCTGCATGCAGGTTTGTGCACCCGTGTCATGCAATGCCGCGGAGGTCAGAAGAGGGTGTCGGATTCCCACTGGACTGAGTTCTCCTGGAATTGGAGTTCAGCGGCTCTCGGCGCCATGTGGGTGCTGGGATCGAACCCCGGTCCTCTGCAAGAGCGTCGGCGCTCCACACCGCTAGGCCATCTCTCCAGCCCTTCTTTATGGCTTTTTTAAAAGATGGGATAGAGAATTAAAAGGATCAAGTTACAGAGTTATTCCATTTCAGAAATTACTTGGACAGTGTTAGAAAGCATTAGTCATAGCTCTCTTACTGGGTGCTTTATTATTTATTTATTTATTTATTTATTTAATTATTTATTTATTTTGTCTTTTCAAGACAGGGTCTCCCTGTAGCCCCAGCTGTCCTGGAACTCACTCTGTAGACAAGGCTGGCCTGAATCACCAGACGATCCACTGCCTCTGCTCCCCAGTGCTAGGATTAAAGGGTGTGTGCCACCATGTCCGCATCGTAGAATTTCTTTTTAGTTGATGTCACTTAAAGGACATAATTCCCTCACTGAGGCAAATGTACTTTATAGTAATCTGCAGTCCGCTTTCTCTCTAGTATATAGTAATCCAGCATTCTGAAATATCATATAGCTTATCATTTTAAGAGGTCTAGCAATTAGAAGCAACCTGGTATTTGAGCCACAGCTAATTGATGTGTATTTTATGTACATTATTAAGTCGAGGTAACTTTAAGACCTCAAATAAAATTTTAGTTTAGATGATTGAAAAAATTTAAATCTTAAAAATAATATTATACATGAAGTCTTTTAAAGTTTGAGTTTAGCTTTTCTTTTTTCCCCCTTTTGTTATTGTTCCCAAGTCAGAAAAATGAGCCTAATCTCAGGGATATATACATGTGTACACAAACATATCCATTATTTAATTCTGAATTCATTAACAGTATATTTGACAAGTGAAGCAGATCTAACTGTTATGGACTGCTGTGACATGAATGGATTCAGGTCATTAATATAATATCCATTTGTTGCTTCCTCACAACAAAAAGAATTATGTAGTTAATCTGGGGTGAGGAGGGGGATTTTATTTATTTTTATTTTTTATTTATTTTTTTAAATTTTTTTTTATTAATTCTGTATGTGTATGATGTACTGTTGCATGCAAGTCTGTGCACCCGTGTCGTGCAACGACGCGGAGTTCGAAGAGGGTCTCGGTTCCCTGGAACTGGAGTCTCCTGGATTGGAGTTCAGACGGCTCAGCCGCCATGTGGGTGTGGGATCGAAACCCCGCCTCTTAAGAGCGATGCTCTTAACGCTAGGCTATCTCTCCAGCCCTGGGATTTTTATTTAATTTTTTTTTTTTTTTTTTTTATTTTTGGTATGTGATCTGTACTGTCTGCATGCAGGTTTGGCACCGTGTCGTGCAATGCCCGCGGAGGTCAGAGGTCCGGATTCCTGGAACTGAGTTCTCCTGGAATTGGAGTTTCAGACGCTCTCGGCGCCATGTGGGTGCTGGATCGACCGGGTCCTCTGTAAGAGCGGTCGGCTCTACCGCTAGGTATCTCTCCAGCCCAGGGATTTTTATTTTAAAACAAGAACTTGGACTTAAAAACTTTATGCAAACAAGCTGAGTAAAAACAATACAAGAACTAGTTTTTGTGGTCTTGCTTTTTGCTATTCTTTACTGTTAAATAAATTTTTAATGCAAGTGTCTCTGGGTATGGGTATCTCAATTTATAAAATTATGTAAAAATTGTATGAATTCATTGAAAGTATATTTTCTGCTTGTTAAAAAAATGATATGATAAATCATTTTGTTCAACAACATATCTTAAATTGATAAAATTGATATTACTGATAAACTTTTGTTATGAACAGGTGTATTATGTTTTTTGTTGTTTTCTTTTTGTAGATTTTTGTTGTTTTTTTTTTTTTGGGGGGGGTCTTTTTGAGACAGGGTCTCCCTATAGCCCAGCTGGCCTGGACTCACTCTGTAGACCAGGCTGGCCTTGAACTCACAGAGATGCGCCTGCTCTGCACCTCCAGATGCTAGTGATTAAGGCATGCCACACCAGCGGCCCCTGGACTTAAAGCCAGTTCTTAGCCACATGTAGGTGCTGGGAATCAAACCCGGGGTCCTCTGCAGGAAGCAGTGGGTACTTCACACAGAGCCATCTCTCCAGCCCCAACGTTATTATGTTTTTGATGAGGCTTTGCTGTGTAGCTGGCCTTCAATTTGTATTCCTGGCTCAGCTGTCCTGAATCCTGGGATTGCAGGTCTGGGCTACCAGGCCTGCCACTTACTGAAATTTATTTTTCCTTTTTCTTTCTTTTTTTAAATTTTTTTTTTATTTTAAAAAGAAATCTTCATCTAATGAGTAGAACTTTATAATGACCAAGGATGACACTGAACTTTTGATCCTTTTGCTTCTACCTCCTAGTTCTGAGATACATATCTTGTGTACCATACATCCAGCCTTAATTTTCATTATAGTGCATTTAAAATTATAGGAAAGTGGGCAAGTAGGCTTTGCTATCTCTTGATTGCTCTCTCTATCACATATGTATATGTTATATATATATATAATATTTCATACTTCTATATCTATATTCTATAAATTATTATATATTAATATATTATATATTATATATATTATATAATATATATAATATATATATAATATATATAGAATATAGAATATATAAATAGAATATTATATATATATATACATATACATATGTATATAGAGAGAGCTATATCTAAAGATAGCAAGAAGCCTACTTGCCATCTTTCCTATAATTTTAATGCAACTATAATGAAAATTAAGGCTGGATGTATGGTACACAGATATGTAATCTCAGAACTAGGAGGTAGAAGCAAAAGGATCATAAGTTCAGTGTCATCCTTGGCTATATAATAAGTTCAGACTAGCCTCCACTACATGAGACCCTGTCTTCAAAAATAAAAAACAAAAATTTTAAAAAAGAAAGAAAAGGAAAAATAAAATTATCAGTAAGTGGCAGGCCTGGTAGCCCAGACCTGCAATCCCAGGATTCAGGACAGCTGAGCCAGGAATACAAATTGAAGGCCAGCTACACAGCAAAGCCTCATCAAAAACATAATACACGTTGGGGCTGGAGAGATGGCTCTGTGGTGAAGAGTACCCACTGCTCCTGCAGAGACCCCGGGTTTGATTCCCAGCACCTACATAGTGGCTAAGAACTGGCTTTAAGCTAGGCCTGGTGGCGCATGCCTTTAATCCTAGCACTCAGGAGTCAGAAGCAGGCGCATCTCTGTGAGTTCAAGGCCAGCCTGGTCTACAGAGTGAGTTCCAGGCCAGCTGGGCTATAGGGAGACCCTGTCTCAAAAAGGACCCCCCCCCAAAAAAAAAAACAACAACAAAAATCAACAAAAAGAAAACAACAAAAAAACATAATACACCTGTTCATAACAAAAGTTTATCAGTAATATCAATTTTATCAATTTAAGATATGTTGTTGAACAAAATGATTTATCATATCATTTTTATTAACAAGCAGAAAATATACTTTCAATGAATTCATACAATTTTTACATAATTTTATAAATTGAGATACCCATACCCAGAGACACTTGCATTAAAAATTTATTTAACAGTAAAGAATAGCAAAAGCAAGACCACAAAAACTAGTTCTTGTATTGTTTTTACTCAGCTTGTTTGCATAAAGTTTTTAAGTCCAAAGTTCTTGTTTTAAAATAAAAATCCCCCTCCTCCACCCCAGATTAACTACATAATTCTTTTTGTTGTGAGGAAGCAACAAATGGATATTATATTAATGACCTGAATCCATTCATGTCACAGCAGTCCGTAACAGTTAGATCTGCTTCTACTTGTCAAATATACTGTTAATGAATTCAGAATTAAATAATGGATATGTTTGTGTACACATGTATATATCCCTGAGATTAGGCTCATTTTTCTGACTTGGGAACAATAACAAAAAGGGGGAAAAAAGAAAAGCTAAACTCTAAACTTTAAAAGACTTCATGTATAATATTAAATTTTAAGATTTAAATTTTTCATCATCTAAACTAAAATTTTATTTGAGGTCTTAAAGTTACCTCGACTTAAATAATGTACATAAAATACACATCAATATAGCTGTGGCTCAAATACCAGGTTGCTTCTAATTGCTAGACTCTCTTAAAATGATAAGCTATATGATATTTCAGAATGCTGGATTACTATATACTAGAGAGAAAGCGGACTGCAGATTACTATAAAGTACATTTGCCTCAGTGAGGGAATTATGTCCTTTAAGTGACATCAACTAAAAAGAAATTCTACGATGCCGGACATGGTGGCACACACCTTTAATCCTAGCACTTGGGAGGCAGAGGCAGGTGGATCTTTGTGAGTTCAAGGCCAGCCTTGTCTACAGAGTGAGTTCCAGGACAGCTGGGGCTACAGGGAGACCCTGTCTTGAAAAGACAAAAATAAATAAATAAATAAATAAATAAATAAATAAATAAATAAATAAAGCACCCAGTAAGAGAGCTATGACTAATGCTTTCTAACACTGTCCAAGTAATTTCTGAAATGGAATAACTCTGTAACTTGATCCTTTTAATTCTCTATCCCATTTTAAAAAGCCATAAATGAGGGGCTGGAGAGATGGCCTAGCGGTTGGGAGCGCCGACGCTCTTGCAGAGGACCCGGGTTCGATCCCCAGCACCCACATGGCGGCCGAGAGCCGTCTGAAACTCCAATTCCAGGAGAACTCCAGTTCCAGGGGAATCCGACACCCTCTTCTGACCTCCGCGGCATTGCATGACACGGGTGCACAAACCTGCATGCAGACATTACATTCACACACATACGAAAATAAAAAAATAAATAAATAAAAAATTAAAAAAAAAAAGCCATAAATGAGAATATCTTTCTGACAGACTAAAAAAAATTCTACATACAGATAATTAGAGATGGAATAGTCCAGATAAAAGATTTTACTCTTGAATAAAAAGCATTTCAGCAATGCATGGATTAGTATTGTAGGTTGAAAGATGTTTCAACCAGAATTAGCCCTTTACAGACTACAAATAAATTCAAACAGGATACAGTTTTTATCCTTTTTTTTTTTTTTTTTTTATTATATTCAGGTTATGTGTATCAATTGTACTGTCTGCATGCCAAGGGTGTGTGTGCACCCGTGTCGTGCAATGCCGCGAGGTGAGAGAGGGTCTCGGATTCCCCTGGAACTGGAGTTTCCTGAAGGTAAGGAGTTTCAGACGGTTCGGCGCCCATGTGTGGGTGGGGATGCGAACCCGCGGCCTCTAAGAGGGTCGGCGCTTAACCGCTAGGCCATCTCTCCAGCCAGTTTTTATCCTTCTTAACACCATTGGAAACTAAGAGAAATTCAAGGAAATGAAGGGAAAACCACTAGGCACTTAAGCAATGGCTACATAAAAATATCATCTCAACTAGAACAGTTCTCACTAATATTAGTATCTGCAACTTCAGGAATACAGACATGTCTCAGTGAAGGCAAATCCAAAACTCCACACTTCTTTTAACTACCTACAATACAAAACCAAAATATTTTGAAGGATGAAATTTGAATTTGTGCAATCTGGTAAAGGTGCTACCACTTCAAAGAAAAATCTACTTTCAAAACCAACAACCCTTAATACAATATTATATTATCCTCAAAACAGTAGGTGAAAATGAAATCAGAATAAAATTTTTAGTGTTATGTTTCTACTGCAAAGTTACTCTCAGACTAAAATCTCCAAGCCATATTAATGTCATTTTACTTTAAATAATTTTTAAATTTTGTATATTAATTATTATTTTTTTCTTCTAACAAAATTTCAACTTCCACTTCTTTATCCAAAATTTTATGGAAAAGGCTTCCCCAAATGACCAGTGTTTAACACCTTTTCAAATACTCAAAATGTTCTGACCTTGTATATCAACTAGTAATTGAAAAATCCATTTCACTGAAGTTTTTTCTTGTTTGTTCGATGAAAAAAAAATCTACAGAGTTCTTATTCAACAACAAAAAATAGACTACATCCAGTTAATGTAATGCTAGCAACAATTTTCTTACAGGTTAATCCTAACAGAAGATTAGTCATCTTTTAAAAATAAATAAAACAAACGCATCCAGCTGGTTGGTGGCAAACCTATAATTCCAGCACTCAAGAGGCAGAGACAATTTTCATCACATATTTCTAAAAATCCTCAAAAAGATAAATAAAACTCACATATAAACACATCTATCTTGCTACAAGCCTTACTTTGTTCAGCGGTATGAGAGTTGAATTTAGACAGGGTTGCACACAGATTATACTGGACTGGAACTTACTCTATTGCCAGGGATGACTTGAACTCCTGATCTCCTTGCCTCTACCTCTCCAGTTCTGGGATTATAGGCATGTGGCACCATGCCAGCAAGACTTTCAAATCTGTGATATTTCTTCCCTTTAATATATTTCGTGGGCTTTTAATATAACTAAGGTCCATTAATTTAATATAAGAAAATAAAAAAATCAAATTAAACTTGTATATTAACTAAGGTAAAATTAAGTCACTAGCAATTTAAAAACCCATTCAATTATACCCTTGATTAGAGTGACCATTTTTCTTTTTATCTTCAGTTGTATATTTTATATCAGAGTATCAGACAATTCCAGGGATTGACATCTAGGGATTTTCCTCACGCACTGAGCTTTCATTTAAAGTTCAGGATTAAAGTCCATTGACGCAGTCATAAAAGAAAAAAAAAAAAAAAAAAAAAAAAAAAAAAAAAAAAACTACATTAGCCCCCACCCCCCGCCCCCAGGACAGTTTCACTTTCCATGGTTTCAGTTATCCCATAGTTAACTGAGGGCTGAAATAATAGGAAAAACTGGAGAAATAACCCAATTCATAAATTTTATATTACACGGTTCTGGGTAGTGTGACAACATCTCCCACATCCCTGAGCTTAGGTTTGGAATCACCCCTTTCTTCAGAGTCTCCACTGTATACATGTTATCCGATCCTTAGTCACTCAGTAGCCACCATATTTGTTATGAGGTTGTTTTGGTATTAGAATACTTTTGTTCAAATAACTCTTGTGTAAGAGCCCAACTGTAGATCACAAGGCCCATACCAGTCTCACCATGTAGGCATCACATCTACCATCTTAACCACATCACAATAAGGGTGAATATAGATAGACATAAGATAAAGACTATTCACATAGCTTTTATTAGTGTAATGTTAATGTTCATGCAACACATTCATTTATAATCTTCATAACAGAATTACAGATTCTGAATCAGAAGCGTGTATGGAGGGAATGAATGAATGGCAAGTGATTCTCAACCTATTTAACAAAATTTCTAATTTTTAACTATATTTATTATAAGAACAGGCATAAATGAAACACTCCTTCCTACTAAATATAAAAATATGCTTTTATGTTCCAACCTACAAAATAAAACACAAGCTAAAATTTATAAGCTCTGCTGGCATCAACTCACAGAGATCTGCCTGCCTCTGCCTCTGGAGTGCTGGGATTAAAGACATGTGCCACCACACCAGGCTGCTTTCTGTCTTTGCTTGATTTTTGTTTTGCTTGAGAAATGGGGCTTCATGTAGCCAAGGCTAGCCTTGAACTTCTGGTCCTCCTGCCTCCCCATCTCTCAAGTGCTGAGATTATAAATGTATAACACCAGGCAACTTTGACTATCTAATTTTTTTTTAAAAAGAACTGATTTGGACTATAGTCTTTAAGACATCATCAAAAGAAACAAATAGGCAAAGTATACTTTTCCTCAATCCAAAAAGTAACCAACATAATTTAGTGATATATTCACAGATGATTCAGGAATTTTACCATTTTTAGCAACATTAGCTGGAAAGCTATTATGCCTTTGGGAATTCTAAAATATTGTCAAATTTTAAATGTGCAGGTAACATAAGGGCTGTGGCAGATCTTGGAACTCTAGGAGCATCATTTAAACAACTGACTGGATGAGGGGAAATTCTTGCAGCAATGAGCTACACTTTAAGTCCCTGGGTTTAAGAGCCCCTCACTGTCTTCATCAGTGTCAAGGTGAGTTGGTTTTTCCATCCACAGTCAGTTCTTCTACTGTCTGTCTCTATATCCTACTAAAACAGTTCCTGGCATCTTCTAGGACACTACCTATGCAGTTCCAATCATACAGAGCATCCCTTGTCAAATCTTGACATTTCCTATTTCCCTGGGTGTTCCTTCAAACCCCTAATATAACTAACACCAGCTTCAAAGACACTGAGGCTACTTGGTAAAACATTAATTTAAGAAAGTACATTTTTATTTAAAACATGCTTAACACAGGAAAGTGACAACAGCACTGTTTTTTTTTTAAGCCTTTTAAAAGAGCTGATAAGCAATGTTTTAAATTTATTAATCAAGAAAAAGTAACCGGCTGGGCGTGGTGGCACATCCCTTTAATCCCAGCACTCAGGAGGCAGAGGCATGTGGATCTCTGTGAGTTCAACGCCAGCCTGGTCTACATAGTGAGCTCCAGGCCAGCAGGGACTAAAGGCTAAGGGGAGACCCTGTTTCAAAAAGACAGAAAAAGAAAAAGAAGAAGGAGAAGAAAAAAAAAAGAAAAAGAAAAAGGAAAAGAAAAAAGGAAAAGGAAGGAAGGAAGGAAGGAAGGAGGAACTAATCTAAAAAAATTAATAAAATGACTAAAATTAATAAAAAGACACTATTACCCTTTTTCATACCTTCACTGAATATGCCTAGGACTATGTTCTCTTACTATATATCAGACATCATCTGTGATTAACTGGATTTTAGTCTTTGTTAAACATAAGAACCTAGAGTCACCCAGGTGCTGTGGCTCACACCTTTGAGCCCAGGACAACAGAGCCAGAGGCAGGAAAGATCTCTGGGAGCTCAAAGCCTGGGATGAAAAAAAAAAAAGGGGGGGGGCAGAGAGGGGAGGAGGAGGGGGGAAGGAGGGAGGGAGGGGAGAAGGAAGCAAAGGAGGAGGAGGAAGGGGGAGGAAGGGAGGAGGGGAGGAGGAGGAACCTAAAGTGGTTTTAACAATGATAAATTGTTTTAGGATGATTCCAAGGCATCGAAAGTTTATTTTGTTTTGTTTTAAGCTTTCAAGGTGATTTTAGTGTACAACTTTGCTCCAGAAGCCTTGTATACTTGAGTATTTGAACTGTAGTGACTTTAAAATTCTAAAAGGTAATATTTTGGTTGCTGAACCCATAATCATAATTCAAGGTGATTCTCAGCTGACTGAAAGTTCTTACATTAAAAAAAAAAAAACTTGTGTGGGCTGTAGAGATGGCCTAGCAGTTAAGAGCGCCAACCGCTCTTGTAGAGGACCTGGGTTCGATCCCCAGCACCCACATGGTGGCTGAGAACCGTCTGTAACTCCAATTCCAGGAGAACTCCAGTTCCAGGGGAATCCGACACCCTCTTCTGACCTCCGTGGCATTGCACAACATGGGTGCACAAACTTGCATGCAGACAGTACATTCATACACATACAGAAATAAAGTAAAAAAAAATTAAAAAAAGACTTGTGTGAAAGCTGGGCGTGGTGGTGCATGCCTTTAATCCCAGCACTTGGGAGGCAGAGGCAGGTGGATCTCTGTGAGTTCAAGGCCAGCCTGGTCTACATAGCGAGCTCCAGGCCAGCTGGGACTAAAAGGGAGACCCTGTCTCAAAAAGAAAAAAAAATTATGTGAAAAACCACATGAAGGATACAGAGAATCCATGTATATTCCTGGTGTCTGCCAGGGTGTTCAAAGAGACTGTGTGCCATAGGGAGAAGGTAAGCTCTACGTTTAACTTGGGGTATGTGGGCTGAGAATGTAGCTCAGTTGGTAGAGTGCTGGTTGGCATGCATGAAGTGTGGGTTCAATCACCAGCACTGCATAAAACCAGGCTTGGTGGCACATGCCTGTAATTCTAGTACTTGGTAGGTGGAGGGAAGGGGATCCGAAAGCTCAAGTTTATCTTCCACTAGGGGCTAACCTGGGCTACATGAGACCCCGTTTAAAAAAACAACAATAACAAAAAAAAAAACGGGTAATGACACAAATGATACTCCTCCCCTGTGGAGAATGCATTACTACTGGTTCTAAATTGTCCTGCAGCAAAGAAACTTGTTTACATATAATCTGGCACATTCCAAATATTTAAGCATATATAAAAGTATTGGTATCTTGCAGAAGAGTAGTTTCACAGGATTCTGGCTTAGGGTATGGTCCTATATATAGATTATTCATCCTTGAGCTACATCATCTTTTGTTTCAGTATCTAACAAAACTAGCAATATTAAACTCTTCACTTTAGGGAACAGTATGAAATAGGTTACCTTCTTATACTACTCTTGGTTTTCTGAAACAGGGTCTCATAATGTAGACCAAGCTGGTCTCCAACTCAGAAATCCGCCTGCCTCTGACTTGGCCTCCAGAGTGCTGGGATTAAAGTTAAATACTATCACCCCCAGCTCTCACACTACTCTGGACTACTCTGTCTACAAAAGCTTTTCTACCCAACTCCCAGTCAATCTTTATCTCATATATGCTTTATTAGTAGCAGTATATTTTTAAATTATATATGTGGGGGGCAGGTGTATACATGTGAGCCCAGGTGCCCAAGGAAGCCAGAGGTGTTGCATCCTCTAGGAGCTGGAGTTATAGGTGGTTGGTTCTGAGCTGCCTGCCATGGTTGCTGGGAATTGAACTTGATGCTGGATGAGCAGTGAGCAGTACTTGCTCTTAACCACTGAGCCATCTCTCCAGCCCTGTTACCATTCATACCATTTATCTACCTAGTAGTAATGAATGTGTTTATTGTCTGACTCCTCAAGTAAAATTAAGCTTCATGAGGAAAAGGACTTCACTATTAGGTCCTCAACACTGCATGGTACATAAATACTGAATTGACTGATTACTGGAATCAATCCATGTTGGGTTTATACCACCTACCAATATCAAGAAATTGCATGAGCCAGGTCTGGTAGTGTATGCCTTTAATCCCAGCACTTGGGAGGCAGAGGTGGGTGGATCTTTGTGAGTTCAAGGCTAGCCTGGTCTACATAGCAAGTTCCAGGCTAACTGGGGCTAGAGGGAGACCTTCCCTGTCTCAAAAAGACAAAAAAAAAAAAAAAAAAAAATTGCATGAACAATCTTAGGCTCAGGATACAATTCAGTGATAGAACACTTATCAAGTATGTGCAAGGCCTTGGGTTATGCACAATACCACCCAAACAAAATACAACAGAAAAACAGTCAAAGGAATTGTTCTATCAATTTTACCCCAGGGTATTCCTGGAAACATTGGTTTTATCACTTAGTGATTATTTGCAAAGATATAAAAGAATGCCTTGTTATGGGGACTATAGACAACAAGAATTTTTTAATCAATCATGACACCCATTTTTTTTTTTTTGTCTTTTCGAGACAGGGTCTCCCTGTAGCCCCAGCTGTCCTGGAACTCACTCTGTAGACCAGGCTGGCCTTGAACTCACAAAGATCCATCTGCCTTTGCCTCCCAAGTGCTAGGATTAAAGGCATGCGCCATCACACCCGGCCAACATTTTTCTACATTAAAAGATTATTAAATAAACTTTTAACCTTTGAAGCTGTTATCCATAGTCCCTCTAACTTTGCCTTACTTTTTCTGACTACTTCTTCAACACTAAATCCACTAAAAACTGTATTTGATCTGCTTTAAATACTGGCATTTATTTCACAACAAATATAAAATAGGTATTTAAAAGTTTAATTCAGGAAATGATGAGAGAACACATACTGAGGACAGTGGGGTAAGTTCCAGTCTCAAAAAGATGACTACCAAAAATAAGGATACATTTGTCAAAACAATAAACAAACAAACAACTTTTTCCTTATATGTGTTTCTTTGAGCAGGATAAGCCTTTTCCTAGTATATATTTAGCTTAAAGAAAACCAGACTAAATGGAATTTGTACTTTTTTTTCCTTGTGGTTTTCTGAGACAGTGTCTCAACTTGTGATCAGCTTGCATCAGCCTCTCGAGAGCTGTGTACAGGTAAGCATCACCATACCCAACCTTGTGCTCTTAAGTTTTTGAGAAAGGGCCTCATAAGGTGTCTATGTTCCCCAGCCTGGCCTTAAATTCATAATCCTCCTGCATCACCCTCCAGAATGTTGAATTACAGATGGACACTACTCTGCCTAGCTTAAACAGAATTTAAAGTGTTTCAAATGTCCTTTAAGCCTAATTATATGTGTGTGCTGCGTAAAATTAAGTGTAAGAAAAAAATCAGAAACCATATTTGATCTGCTTTAAATACTGGCATCTATTTCTCAATAAATATAAAAATAGGTATTTAAAATAGGTATTTAATTCAAGAAATGACATGAGAACACATACTGAAGACAGTGGGGTAAGTTCCAGTCTCAAAAGGATGACTACCAAAAATAACCACTAGTAAGTATAACATTGTGAGACATGAAAATAAGGACATATTTGTCAAAACCCACAGAGCTTAGGAAACTGAGTGAATCCTAACAGGACTCTGCATAACGGAAGGTCAAAATAGGATTATCATTATATATAAAAAAAACTGTACAGTCTAGTTGGGTTTGGAGGCACTCGCCTTTAATTCCAGCACTTGGGAGGCAAAGGCTTGTGAGTTCAAGGACAGCCTAGTCTACATAGTGGGTTCTAGGTCAGCTGGGGCTATAGGAAGACTCTGTCACAAAAAAAATAAAAAATAGGGGCTGGAGAGATGGCCTAGCGGTTAAGAGCGCCGACCGCTCTTACAGAGGACCCGGGTTCGATCCCCAGCACCCACATGGCGGCTGAGAACCGTCTGAAACTCCAATTCCAGGAGAACTCCAGTTCCAGGGGAATCCGACACCCCCTTCTGACCTCCGTGGCATTGCACAACACGGGTGCACAAACCTGCATGCAGACAGTACATTCATACACATACAGAAATAAATAAAATTAAAAAAAATTTTTTTAATAAAAAATAAAAATAAATTACAGTTTAATTCAAGATGTTGATAGTGACTAGGCTGTATATGAAGGCAGAAATACGTAAGAACTCTGTTCAACTTTGCTGTAAACTGAAAATTATAAAGTAGTCCATTAAAAAAAAAAAAATAGCTGGAGAGATGGCTCAGCAGTTTAGAGCACTGGCTCTTGCAGAGGACCTGAATTTGATTCCTAACACCCACATGGTGGCTAGCAACCATCTGTAACTCAAGTTCCACAAGAGCCAACACCCTCTTCTGACCTCCTTGGGCACTGCATGACATGGGTGCACTTACATACATGCAGACAATACACTCATAAACAAAAAATTAAAAATAATAGCTGGGCTTGGTGGAGTATGCCTTTAATCCTAGCACTTGGGAGGCAGAGGCAGGTGGATCTCTGTGAGTTCAAGGTCCTCCTGGTCTACAAAATGAGCTCCAGGCCAGCTGGGACTAATGGAAGACCCTGTCTCAAAAAGTCAAATAATAATAATAATAAATATTTTAAAAGAAAAACAAAACAAAATCAGGGGCCATATTCTCACCTTAGATATGCATGGGTCTTTTTATTCACATTAAGATATATCTATATTGAGGGCTGGAGAGATGGCCTAGCGGTTAAGAGCGCCGACCGCTCTTGCAGAGGACCCGGGTTCGATCCCCAGCACCCACATGGCGGCCGAGAACCGTCTGAAACTCCAATTCCAGGAGAACTCCAGTTCCAGGGGATGACCTCCGCGCGATTGCACGACACGGGTGGGTCGCAAACCTGCATGCTAGACAGTACATTGATCGTACACTTACCGAATAAATAAAAAAAAAAAAAAAAAGATATATCTATATTGAGAAAAAGATATATCAAGGGCAAAGCTATACTCTTACATATACAAATCTGGTATAGACATTTACTTTAGAAAATAATAATGTAAATAATATATCTTGGTGATTTAACAAAAGAGATTATAAAAAGATATCCACTTCAAAGCTTATAAAGTTAATATCCAGGCACTGTAACATTCAGAAAACACAAACATTTAGGGTAGGTGTAATGACAAATGGGGTAGAGGCTGGAGGAACACTAACTAGTTCAAGGCCAGCTTTAGCTACCTAATGAGGTACTGTCTCAAAAGAACCCAAATATTTCACTGAAACAGAATATGAGTTGTTCATGCTTAGTAGTGAATACAGAACTAATATGGTTTCTAAAAACTAGGGACCACCATTTTTAGAACTTCATACCCAATGTCATAAAACGAATTTAGGTAGATCTCAATCTCTCTCTCTCTCTCTCTGCCTTCCTGCCCCTCTCTCTCCCTCATCTCTCTATCTCTATCTCTATCTCTATCTCCAACACTATCTCTATCCCAGAATCATGTGATGTTACACATTAAGTTGTCCTTTATTCCCTTATGTGAGTCTGGGGTTCCTCTACTCTAAGTCCCCATTGTCTGGATTAATATCAAAATTTTTCCAAATAAATCTCCAATAATATAATACTCAAACTCCTAGATGCAATAAACTGAACTTTTTATTTTTAAATTTTTTACTTCTTAAGTTTATGTATATGAGAGTTTTGCCTGCATATATGTAATTGCACCCACGTCATGAAATGTCCATGGAAGCCAGAAAAGAGTGTTTGATCCTCTGAAACTGGAGTTACTGACAGTTGTTATCTGCCATGTAGGTGCTAGGAATTGAACTCAGGTCCTCTGCAAGAGCAGTCAGTGCTCTTAACCACTGAGCCATCTCTCCAACCCCTAAATATATATTTTTAAAAACAGTATTTAAGCCGGGCGTGGTGACGCACGCCTTTAATCCTAGCACTCGGGAGGCAGAGGCAGGCGGATCTTTGTGAGTTCAAGGCCAGCCTGGTTTACAGAATGAGTTCCAGGACAGCTGGGGCTACAGGGAGACCCTGTCTCGAAAAGACCAAAACAAAACAAAACAAACAAACAAAAAAAAACAGTATTATAGTTTATGGTCAAGAGCCTTAAGTATTTATGCCCTTTACTCATAATAGGAAAATATAAAAACATCCCAAATGACAGGCCTTAGGGAAGTTATTTTTATAGTTAGCTAAATTGTTCAACATCTAAATAATCTAGAGGATACTTACTGTGTTGGTTAAAGATTCAAAATGCAATGTTATGAGGAGAAGAAAGAAAATCATAACCAGTAGGATAAATTGTGTTACCTATTATAAAAAGTAACATATTCAAATGTTACAAAACTGGAATGATGGGTAACTTAATAATTCACTTTTTTAAAGAAAGATTTTTTTTTAATTTTATTATTTATTTATTTTTAGGCAAGGTCTCACTCTGTGGCCCTAATTGGCCTAGAATTTGCTATGTAGACCAGCTTGGTCTTAAACTTACTGCCTCCCAAGTGATGGAATTAAAGTTATATACCACCATACCTGGCTCTATTTTTATTTTTAATTGTGTGTGTGTGTGTGTGTGTGTGTGTGTGTGTGTGTGTGTGCGCGCTAGTGAGTGTAGGTGCTCAAGGAGACCAGGAGCATCAGGTTCCCCTGCAGCTAGAGTTATATGTATGGGCAGTTGTAAGCTACCCAAAATGGGTGCTAGAAATTGAACTTAGGACCTCTATAAGAAAAGTATGCATTCTTTTGTTTGTTTGTTTGCTTGTTTGTTTGGGTTTTTTGTTTGTTTGTTTTCTGGTCTTTTTGAGACCAGGTCTCCCTGTAGCCCCAGCTGTCCTGGAACTCACTATGTAGACCAGGCTGGCCTTGAACTCACAGAGATCCACTTTGCCTCTGCCTCCTGAATGCTGGGATTAAAGGCATGTGCCACCATGCCCAGTCAAAAAGTATGCATCCTTGGCTGGGCGTGGTGGCGCACAACTTTAATCCTGGCACTTGGGAGGCAGAGGCAGAGGCAGGCGGATCTTTGTGAGTTCAAGGCCAGCCTGGTCTACAGAGTGAGCTCCAGGACAGCTGGGACTAAAGGAAGACCCTGTCTCAAAAAGAAAAAAAAAATAATAATAATAATGCCAGGCGTGGTGGCACACACCTTTAATTCTAGCACTTCGGAGGCAGAGGCAGGTAGATCTCTGTGAGTTCAAGGCCAGCCTGGTCTACAGAGTAAGTTCCAGGACAGCTGGGGCTACAGGGAGACCCTGTCTGGAAAAGATACCCCCCAAAAAAACATTAATATCAAGCAAGAATTAATTGATCCACCATAATTGTCATAGAAAAATTTGTTAGGCGAGATGAGAGTTTGCCATGATGCTTCTGAATGCGTAAGTATGTGTGATGAATAATGGGGTGCATAGATGCTGACTTCAGTGGCACTGAGCTGGTTTGACCTGACGAGAATTAAGAACTCAGGTGATCTTAACTGTCTTCAATAAGCACTCTGATATTCTCCAAAAAAACAAACAAGCAGAAACAACTGACTCTTACCTATTACGATGGACACTCTGTAGAACCTCATTCTGAAAAGGTATTTATGTATAAGACCATTAGACCACACAAAAGTAGGCCATAAAGCCAGGCGTGGTGGCACACACCTTTAATCCTAGCACTTGGGAGGCAAAGGCAGGCGGATCTTTGTGAGTTCAAGGCCAGCCTGGTCTACAGAGCAAGTTCCAGGACAGCTGGGGCTATAGGGAGACCCTGTCTCGAAAAGACCCCCCCCCAAAAAAAGTATGCCATAATAGCCAAAATGAGATGAAGCTCCCAAGGTTCACTCTATGCTAAGTGTTAATGAAAAGCAATAGTTACAGGAAAAACATTTTCCTGCTGCCCATATACACTGGTGCACATGTCTATGCTGAGAATTCCTTAAATGAGGTCTAATGCCCATTATTCATATTGATTAAAATAAAAATCCATCCAACAATAGACTTTACAGAGCTAAAGAGTGATTTTACAGAGTAACTGTCCCCCTATGAGAAATGTCCTAATCAGTAACTGTAAAGAAAACATAAAGCATACAAATGTTCCAATCATAAAACTGCAAATATATAAAACATACCAAAAACTCTATAGATAAACCAGACATTTGATCTGAAAAAACCTTGAATACTCAAGATAACTACCACATAGCATTTTTATATTGATTCGCCATAAAATACTATAAATTTACTATAAAATCTCAAAGTCCTCCAAATGAAATTACTGCCGGATTATCATATGTCCCTTCAAACAGTTACTTAAAGCATCCATATAGTTCCAAATGGTAAATGTCAATACTAAGCTACCTATCAGTTACCTGATTTAAAAAAAATTTTTTTTTTCATAAATACCTGTTGCCCAGATACCAAAATAAACCAGTAAGCTTGATAATGCACAATATTGGTCTGCATCATCATCTGTGCTTTTTAAAAGTAAATATACTAACTTTTACATTAACTTAAATTACTTGACATTTAAGCTGTGGCCAAACAAAAGCTTATAAATAAAGCATTTTCTGAATTATTACATTGATTGTACCTTGATGAAACAGAATTGTAAAAAAAAAAAAAAAGCATTTTCAAAAGAGACAAAAAAAAAAAAAACCAAAAAAATCATTTTTACTGTTTCAATTGCTTTCCATTCTGTGTAAATAGCTGGATTCGAATTTCAACATCCAAGAGATTCTTAGGCACATTCCATTTAGGTTCATCTGAAAGTCCATGTTGTATTCAGTTGATTCATAATACAAATTTTCAACAACTGCTCTTCCTATAAGGTTGAGTGTGCCTCCTTTTGGCCAAAGTCATAATGTAACATAACACAGGAAATTAAAAAATATATATCTGTTATATCAGAAATGCACAAGGTCGAAAGTTTTCAGAGATAACAAACAATACGGACAGTTGACCTGAAATTCCTTATATTTAAACATTAGGTAGTTTAACATTTACTGCTTTGTATAATTACAAGAAAGACCATTTATGCCTGTCCTATGTGAATAGTATCACCATATCCTCCACAAAAACTGCAGTGCACAGTCATACACAGTAGCCTACACCTTCAACTACCATTTGATTTTCCACAATTACCTTAGAAACCCCTATATCTACTCTGAAGGCCAAAAACTTACTAAGTGGTATAAAAAATAGAAACTATAGATTCATGTTAATTTACCTTAGTGTTTGATTAGTATACAGAATAGACAGTAAACAAAACACCATTGTTTCAGGAGTCTTAACGGTTCTAATAGATATGAAATCACACCTAACCCATAGATTAAGCCAAACAAGGAGAATGCCCGTTAAGACATTACTCATTTCACCTCTATAATGAGCTTCTATCTTTAAAAAGAATTTTATTCACCCACCTTCTCCCTTTCCATAAAAAGGCAAAGTACTGGGGTAGTTACATAAAAACCCGTTTATAATTGGAATTAAGTATAATTGGAGCCGTCATAAACCTAATTAATAGATTAGAGTAGGATAGAATACACAATTTTATAGGTATTAATAAAGCTTTCTTCAAAAGAGCATTAAATATATATAAGTACCTAGAATGTACCTTAGAACAAGCCAAAAGTCTATTTCTTTCATTTAAATCTCCTTCTTGATAGTTTTAATGTAAGGAACTTCCAAAGGAATTCAATCGAGATATTAACACAGGAAAAAGCACTTCTAAAGACTGTTTAAACTTGTATTTAATATATTATGTGGAGGAGACACTGTTATAAATTAAACACCTATAAAGTGCTTTTTAAGTCAATCATTCTCACTATTATATTTAATAGTTAGGTATAGATTTTGTTAACCAATATTATTTTTCTTGAAATAGCCTTTGTTTATCAGCAATATGTTGTCTTATGAATAAACAGAAAATTAAGGTGAAATAGTCACCTATAAATCTTTAGAAAACCAAAACTTCCCCCTCTTGAATGCAAAAATAAACAATGTTGTCATGACCTTTAAATATCAGTTACTTTATAAAATGTTCCTAATCATATTATTTAAGACTTCAATCATGAGAACTTGCCACTTAAGAATCATTCAGATATTATATTACTTCCTATGGAATCTCAAGACTGCCTTTGTAGCAAGTAGTATCAGATGAATCAGATACAGGGAAAGCAGACATGTCAAATATGGAATGTACTACAGACCTTTATATTCATGAGAGTTGGAGCAAGCAAATTTTCAACAAATTTTTTAAAGCTTGAGGGATTAAGGAGAAAGTTTTTTAAAACATTCTTTATAATGTGAGTGACAAGATTTTAAAATGTGCAATATGGGTAACTAGCTTATCATTCACTAAACCTGGGGAAAAACACACAAAACTATTGTTTTAAGGGGAACAATTATTAGAAAGCTTTAAAGGACAGAATACATCATTTCAGACATCATAAGCTCCAGTGCAGAGGCTATATAGTAAAGCAAGGTTGCCTATTCCTGAGGAAATGTACTTGCACTGAGTAATAATGCTGAACTGTGAGGATTCAATCTAAGCAGTGCTAAAAAAGGCAATGTTGGGAGTTCAGAGTATGTTACAGAGAAAGAGACCTGGGAGAATCCCATTACTTAAAAATAATTTTGTCCCTATCATTAACCACTTAATGTTTTTTGCTGATGTGCTAAAGTGCACTAGCAACTCAGAACAGGTTTGTTTGTTTTTAAGTTGGCCATGTCTTGTTAACATACTGCAGTCTTCAAATTTATAGAGAGCTGCAGGTCTCCTGGATTTTTTTCAAGTGTCACACATCTAACTGAGCCTGACAGCTGAGAAAGGCCAACAAGTGCTTTAGAGTCAGTTTAAAAAACATCCTCTACCTGGTATCTCTGCAGTGATTGTCTTGCTGCTCCCTGAAACCTCTTCATCATCATCGGAAGAGCTCGTGCTTGAGTCACAAGTCAGGTCACTATCACTGGTGCTACTGTCCTGCAGGAGGTTGTACTTCTTCCTTGCAGCAGCCTCCCGTTTCTGCCTCAGTAGTCTGATCCTTTCCTTGTGCTTTTGGCTCCTGTGACCTTTAACCTTGGTGACTCGACCATTCTGCTTGTCACTGGATTGCCGGTTTTTCTTGGCAGCCATAGTGGATGTTTCACTTTCAGATCGGGACCGCCTAGACTTGCGCCCAACAGTGGTCCCAGACACTCCTGAAGGATCTCCTTCTACTGCTGCTTCTGCTTGAGAAGGTTCATTCTCTTCTGCAGAAGACAAAGTATCTGAGTCAGCCAGGTGACCACTAGAGGAAGGGGAAAGCATGCAATGATTAGAGGAGTCACTCTCATAAACTCGGCCAGTTGTCGGCTTGTCACTCTCTGTGGACGCTAACTGAGATTCTGAAGAGTCCCTCCTCAGTTCCATCAACAAGCAGGGCATTGAAGAAAGAACTGTAGAGTCGGCTACAGCATCTTTCGGAACTTGAGATTCCAGTTCTACAGAAGCATCTTCCTCCTTGGCTGTCACTTGTTCAGAGGTCTTTGGTGGGACTTCAGACTCAATGAGTTCTTCCACTTTTCCCACTGCCTCCTCCATCTTCATTTCAGAATTTCAAGTTCAATCATGGAGCACAGTCTAGGAAACGATATCAAAGATGCAACAGGAAAGCAGCCTGTATGAAAACACATAAAATCAATGAACAAAAATGGAAGAATATTTAATCTATACAACATAACTATTTTTCTGAGAGGCAAAGTTACCATTTACATGGGCCTTTAAAATATTACAGGTCCAGCTAGGTGTGGAGGCTCACTCCTTTAATCCCAGCACTCAGGAGGCAGAGGCAGGAGGATCTCTGTGAGTTCAAGGCCACCCTGGTTTACATGGAGAGTTCCAGGACAGCTGGGACTACAGGGGGACCCTGTCTCAAAAAGACCAAAATATATATATATAATATATATATATAATATATATATAATATATAATATATATTATATAATATATATTATATATATCAGGCCCATATCTTCTTAATATGAAGATATATTTTTTTTAATTTATTATTTTTGTATGTGTTTGAATGTACTGTCTGCATGTAGGTTTGTGCACCTGTGTCGTACAATGCCGCGGAGGTTAGAAGAGGGTCTCGGATTCCCCTGGAACTGGAGTTCTCCTAGAATTGGAGTTACAGACGGTTCTTAGCCGTCATGTGGGTGCTGGGGATCGAACCCGGGTCCTCTGCAAGAGCAGTCGGCGCTCTTAACCGCTAGGCTATCTCTCCAGCCCCGATATAGATATATATTTTTTATACATTGAGTTGAATCCCCAGTACCAAAATAAAGAACTTAAAAAACTAAAGAAAGGAATCTTTGAAAAACTTTAATATAATGAATATACATGCTTGACTTTGGTATAAATGAAAAGAATGCTTCAAAATAAGACTAGTCTGGGATATAGTTCAGCTGGTAGAGTAATTGCATAGCATACACAAAGCCCTGGGGTTCAATCCTCAGCACTGCATAAAACTGGGCATGGTAGCATACCCCTATAATCCAGCACCTGGAAGACTGAATCCAGACTGAGATCTGGCCATCAGCCTGGGCTACATAGCAAGATCCTGTCTTAAAGGCCAAATTTTGCTTTTCCTTTAATCTGTCTACTGAATAAAAGCCTAGTGTCAGATGCTTTGTTTCATAAATAACAGCCACTAACACACAGTTCAGTTACTTTGTGAACCCAGGAAACTCTATGAATGAGTTTAAGACATTTAAGAAAAACGTCCTACACAATTTACACCTTACATACCAAATTTAGAACCTAATGTCTTCACCACTACCATGAAAGACATAAATGCAATTAATCATGAGCAGAACATAATCTTTAACCACCAGTCTGTGACCTTTTACAGAGCAAATTTCATTATGTGATGGTTTTCAAGAGGATGCTAAGAGTGTGCACGGCAAGTCAATATCCTGCCTCTGTGCATGTGATGTTCCAGAAGGGAAGGGCCACGCTGTGCCCATGGTCACAGACTGACACAAACATTAATCTTGATGGTCTACTAGTGAATACAGTACAGCGGCCCATCATTTGACTAGACCAAGTAGCCTGACAATTCATTCTATGACAGAAACTAGAAAGTATCAGAAAAACCCATAATATTCCAAGCCCTATTTTTTTATTTAATACAGTATGAATATTCTGTATGCCTACTTTTGTTTTGTCTAGGTCTGTTCTCAGCTGTGGATAAAATGGGTGCTACCATAGTTTTCTTAATAAACTCAGGAAAACCAAAATATTTATACCTATTAGATGACTAATTAATTTAAAACATTCCTGTGTGGCCACTTCATACACATGTGTATTACTATTAACTTTTTTGTTTGTTTGAGATAGGGTCTCCCTTATAGCCCCTGATGGACTGGAACTTGCAATGTAGACCAGGTTGGCCTCAATCTCACAGAGATCTGCCTGCCTCTGCCTCCCAAGTGCTGGGATTAAAGGTGTGTGCCACCACACGTAGCCAGTTTTTTAATTAAATAAAAATTAAGTATAAGTGTTTTTCCTAACAGTTCCAAAAGAAATATAACACTACTAAAAGGCAAAGAAGGGAGTGAAGGCTAAATCAACAAATTCAAAGTGTCAAAAATGAAGTATGCTAACAATATAAGCATGAAAAAAATATTTGTATTTAGAAACAATATACCATTACGTTAAAAAAAAAAAAAGCCCATATTTTTTGTGACAAAAGTGAGAGTTGAGGTCTAGAGAAATGGCTCCGCAGTTAAGAACACTGGCTATTCTTGCCAAAGACCCAAGTTCAAGTCCCAGCAGCTACATGCAGCTAACAACTGTCTGTAATTCCAGTTCCAGGGGACTGATGCCCTCTTCTGTCCTCCATGGACACTGCATGACATATGAGCACTTATATACATGCAGGCAATAACATATACACATAAAATAAAAATAATAAATTTTTTTTTTTTGGTCTTTTCAAGACAGGGTCTCCCTGTAGCCCCAGCTGTCCTGGAACTTACTCTGTAGACCAGGCTGGCCTTGAACTCACAAAGATCCACCTGCCTCTGCCTCCTGAGTGCTAGGATTAAAGGAGTGCACCACCATGCCCGGCCTTAATTATTTTTTAAGTGAGAGTTGGGAGGGGGACTGCAGAACACTTACTGCTGTTCCAGGGGACCAGAGTTCAGTTTCCAGCACCTACATGGCAGCTAACACACATCCTTAACTCCAGTTCCAGGGAATCTGATGCCCTCTTCTGAATTCCAAGGGTACCAGGGATGCATGTGGTACACTAACATACATTCAGGCAAAAACACTCATATACATAATAAAATAAATAAAAATCTCAACTTAAAAAAAAGGAGAGTTGAAGGCTATCCTTGTCTATACAGTGAGTTCCAGGCTGCTCTAGGATACACAAGAAGATGTCTCTAAATAAATAAATACATTAATAAATAACACCTCCCTGAAGGCTAGTTCTCATAGTTTTGGAGAACACTATGCAAGCTGCTAAGGGAGAACATCAATTGATTGTCTAACCTCGGCTTTAAGGCCTAATAATCACAATGACTGCACACAGCAAACTATATTGGGGCAGTAGTGGCATTTTTACCTTGGGGTTAATCAAAAGCTACTTAATTGGATTTAGAACCCACCCAATGGGAGGGAACTAATGTGTGGTACTGTAAATATAGCCAAATACACATGGCTAGAGAGGTCACAGATCTTAGAGAAACCCCAATGCTGTTACTTCCCTAGGCAAATGTAATTTCTTACTATGTGCTAAATATGGATCCTTATATTTATAGACAAGTATGCCAGTCACCACTCATCAAAGAAGCTTCTTTTGCATCAGAAGGAGACTATTACAGAGTTCCACAACTGGTCACACACAGAGATTGTTTGTAAAATGCCCAACCCTAGTGACACATCTACAATGGAACCTCTACACCTAAGACTCATGGAACATAGTAGAACAAGGGGTAGAGAGAATACTCATGCATCTCTGAACTCTCATCAACGAAGCTCCCACATGCAACAGAGGACAATGAACACAGGGCTCAGGGACCATTATGGAAGAGGGGGCAGAGAGACTGTAAGAGCCAGGGAAGAAAGTGCATGACCATATGGAAGTAGCCTTACAGGTTCCTGGGACCTTGCTCTTATTAACTTACAGATATGGTGAAAGCATGCGCAAGACCCATGCAACTCAACCAGCCAAAAACCCAGTAAAGAATTATGGAAATTGGCAGCAGGCCCCAATCTTAGCCAAACAGCTATTAGGCAGCTGATTACTGCAGAATGAGAAAGAGCTGATCTTCTTAAAGGGAGGGACCCTAGATAGGCTGACTAGACCCCTCTGAATGAACTTGCACTGAGGGATGGCAGAGGACACTAACTTGACACAATAGGCCTTAGCATAAATAACAGACCGCACAAAATCCAGTGGGGTTCTATGGAAGGGTGACTGACAATGGGGAAGAGGGTATGATTAAGATGTTTTGTATGAAATACACAAAAATTCAATTTAAATAAATAAATAAATAAATAAAATAAGCCTGCCCTAGAGTACTACACACAAATAACACAGCAAAGACCAATTTGCTGGCTACTTCAAAAGATAAAATGTGGAGAAATCCTAGGACTGCTGTCTCTTTACTGAGGCAAACAGAAGTTCTAGCCCCAGGCTAGTGGTCAAGCAACTAGTTACATTTCCTGGTGCTGACCCTGATGTCCTCTAGGTCATAGCACTAGAGCTAACAACCATCTCTTTCACTCTGGGAATAAGACTCATCAGTTGAGAGGTTTCTCAATGGGTAAAAGACACCAAGGCTGTTGCTAAGGCAAATGCCATTCCTCATATGCTATTGAAAGGAATAAAAATAAAGCCATTAGGTTTGTGGAAAAAAAAAATTTTAAGTAAGAGTTGGGGCCAGTGAGATGACTCATTGGGATAAAGGTACTTGCCACCAAGTCTGGAGTCCTGAAGAGAACCCACACAACAGAAAGACAACTGATGCCACATACACACTGTGGCATATATGGCCGTCCCTTTTCCCAAAATGATAATTAATTAAATAAAAAATGTAGAAAAAATTAATTTTGAAGTGACAGGTTGGGTGTATAACTCAATTGCAGAAGCATATCTAACACACACAAATCCCTGATTCAATCCAAGGCACTACATAAACAGGGCATGGTTAAAAATGCCTATAATCTCAGCACTCGGGAGGTAGCTGCATGGTGATAAGAAGTTCAAGATCATCTTCGACTGCATAACAAGATCAATGTCAGCCTGCACGACATGAGATCCCTACCTAAAATATGTGTGTGTGTGTGTGTGTGTGTGTGTGTGTGTGTAAGAAAGGGAAAAGGAGGATTCTGCTGTTAAGAATCCATCCATATATTTTAGAATAAAGATATTTCCTTTAAGTTGAAATATCTGAAAAATTCACTGAAATGAAATTAATGTCAATTATAAAGCAAACATATCAAAAGTCTAATTTTTGAAAAAAGGAAGCGCCTGACATTTTTCAATGTACTACAATACAACAGGGTGAAAACTAATTTACTGGCCCCTTCCTCAGTTATTGTCAAGGTGGACAGTCCTAAAGAAGATAAAGCCACACTGGGTGAGGCCCTCATTCCCTCTATGGACTAACCACACAGCAATGGCAAATCACCATCTCACACTCCACTGCCTCCCCTGCCCTCCACTTCCCCCACCACGGCCTGTCTCCGAGCTTGCCTGCATCTATTCTGCTCTCACCCTACAGGATGAAGTGACCTGCATAAGGGAGATCAATGTCCTTATTAAGTCAGCTGATAGAAATTCTGAACCTTGGGACTGGAGAGATGGCTCAGTGGTTAAGAGCACTGAAAAATAGATGATAGATGATAGATAGATAGATAGATAGATAGATAGATAGATAGATAGATAGATAGCACTGACTGCTCTTGCAGAGGACCCAGGTTTGATTCCCAGCACCCACGTGGTGTCTAAGAACCTCTTTAAGCCAGGCGTGGTGGCACACGCCTTTAATCCTAGCACTAGGGAAGCAGAGGCAGGCAGATCTCTGTGAGTTTAAGGCCAGCCTGGTCTATGGAGTGAGTTCCAGGACAGTTGGGGCTACAGCAAAGACCCTGTCTCCAAAAAAAAAAAAAAAAGAAGGAAGGAAGGAAGGAATTAATTAATTCTGAACCTTTTGACTTGACTTACTTGCAAAGGCCCAAACAATGTCAACACTGGGAGTCTTGTCTATAATACAGAGGCTGCTGGACCTGTTCATATAGCTGCTGCCACACTAATAGGAGTCCTGCCCCCTCTACCATTGCTGCCCCTGCAACAAACCAGAAGCCAGGAAAGAAGAATGTAAGGAGTATGATGATGGCATGAGCTTTGGTCTATTTTTCTTTAAGATTTACTTATTTTATGTGTCTGTGTCTGTGTATGTGTCTGAGCGTGTGCATGTGTACCACATGCATACAGGTACCCATGAGAGCCAGAAGAGGGCACCGTATTCCCTGGAACTGGAGTTACAGGCAGTTGTGAGCTGCCAATGTAGATGTTAGGAAATGAACTCAGGCCCAAGTGCTCTTAATTGCTGAACCATCTCTCTAGCCTGATATTGGTGTTCTGAATAAACCCCTTTCTGTAATGTGTTCAAGAAAAGGCTAAAATCTGAACAATCAATTAACTAATTAATTAAAATGGCCATGACTTGTTTCTTCAATGAATAAGTTGTATGGGTAGCATAAATCAATCTAAATTACTTTCCTTTTAAGAAACACAACAATATCAATTACTTTCAATATTATATATCAAATTATTATCTTGCATTTCAAGACCCTTAAATTTAAGTACTGATATTTCATTGCAGCTGCCTAATATAGAAACACATCGTGATCAAAAACCACTTTAATATTTCCAACTCAATCACAAAGGTCTGGCATCCCATAAATAGTGAGCTAGCATTTCATGGTATTTCCAAACAATGCAGGCATTAAGAAGGAAAAGGCTCATTATATAAAGTGGTATGGAGCAAGTCTTATGAACAAAAATTTAGTGAGGGGACTGAGGAGATAGCTCAGTTGGTAAAGTGCCTGCTGCACAACATAAACATGAGGACCTGAGTTCAGATCAAATGCTCTATTTATATTCCAGTGCTGGAGGGAACTTGGAGCTCACTGGCCAGCCATCCTAGCTGAATCCATGGTTCAATACAAGACCCTATCTCAAAAACAAGTTTCAGAGTGATCAAGAAAGACAACCAATATTGACCTCTCACTTCCATTGCATGTGCACACACATGCACATAACACAAACAGGTATACACTACACCACAGACACACACACACATACCTTAAATGAACAAAAAGGGTACATTATACTAGTTGTGTAAATATAGATTATATTTATGAATTTGTCTGTAGGGCATAGAATCTCTGAAAAAATACTTTAAGTGGTAATACCAGCTGACTTGGGAAGAAAAGGTGAAATGAGAACAGGAACAGAATACCTGATATATGTGCAGTTATGTACCTCTTGAATTTTCTATTACATACAGTATCTTTCAAAATTAAAAAAAAAAAATCTACCAAAAGAAGTTGTGCCCCTTTTGGGGGGAGTGGGGGGGGTAGAGGGGAGGGTGGCATGATACCCTACTGTTTGGATCATTTTTCAGCAATAAATTCTACTAAGCTTTCTCCCTAGAGTAAAATTTTCTTATAATCAAACACAAGGGTGGTGGAGCAGGAGAAAAAAAGTCACAAGAAGTAGAAATTCAACTTACAGTGGAATTAAAATTAAGTTCTTTAAACAAAAGGAAAGCTATACATAAAGTTTCATCTTGCCAAGCAACCAAATTATTTACTGCATTATTATTATTTTTAGTTTAGGGGAAGAAACTAATTTTGGGGATACGGACAATCAAATTGCTGTAAGTAGGCCGGACAATCAAATTGCTGTAAGTAGGCCGGGCGTGGTGGCGCACGCCTTTAATCCTAGCACTTGGGAGGCAGAGGCAGGCGGATCTTTGTGAGTTCAAGGCCAGCCTGGTCTGCAGAGTGAGTTCCAGGACAGCTGGGGCTACAGGGAGACCCTGTCTCAAAAAGACAAAAAAAAAAAAAAAATGTCTAAGTGTCAAGTCAGGAGCCAGAGAAATGGCTCAGCCAATGAAGGTGCTGGCTGCCAAGCGACAACCTGATTTCAATCCCCAGGACCCACACAGTGAAAAGAGATACCCAACTCCTGCAAGGCAAACTGTCCTCTGACTTCCATATACTTGTACCCACTCGCACCCCCCCAACCCACCCTACGTATGCCTAATAAATAAAAATGCCATTTAAATTTATTTCAAGAAAGTATCAAGTGGGATTTTCATCATTTAAATGGAATAAAAAGCTTTCAACCTCCTGCGTTAATGTACAATGAATGTAGAGTGAGTATACACTGCATCTCTTCCATGCTGTTCTTCCTTCCAAACTAAAGGAAGCCTTTTCCTGTATGGATATTAGAGCTCATCCTTCTCTGGTCTCCAATAATCAGACATTACTGATTATTCCTTGGCTTTCACCAGCCATTTACATTCATTCATTTACTCATTCATTCATATATCCCTTGATCCATTCATTTCTTTTTTTAAATTTTTATTTATTTTTTTTAAGGGATTCACAATATAAGAGCACAGTTGTTTTCATATCAGATCCATTCATTTCTAAAAAACCCTCCAGGTGGGGCCGGGCCTGGTGGCGCACACCTTTAATCCTAGCACTTGGGAGGTAGAGGCAGGCGGATCTTTGTGAGTTCAAGGCTAGCCTGGTCTACAGAGCGAGTTCCAGGAGAGCTGGGGCTACAGGGAGACCCTGTCTCAAAAAGACTGGGGGGAGCGGGGGACCTCCAAGTATGCTAGCTCATTTCTGTAATCACAACACTCAGGCTTAGAGGAAGAGTTCAAGTTTGAGGCCAGCCTGGGATGGTACACATTAGGTCTCAAAACCTAAGGGGCTAAGCCAGGCGTGGTGGCACAAGCCTTTAATCCTAGCACTTGGGAGGCAGAGGCAGATGGATCTCTGTGAGCTCAAGGCCAGCCTGGTCTACAGAGTGAGTTCCAGGACAGCCAGAGCTACAGGGAGACCCTGTCTCAAAAAGACCCCCCCCCAAAAAAAAAAGAAGCTAAAAAGATAAATCAGTAGTTAAGAACACATATGATGCTCTTACAGAGGAATGGAGTTTGCCACATCAGGTGGTTCACAACTACCTACAGCTCCAGTTCCAGAAGATCTGACTCCCTCTGTGGGTAAGTGAACATACATGTGTATACACATAAGTAAAAGTATGTCTTAAAAATAGAGCCTGGGGCTGGAGAGATAGCCTAGCAGGTAAGAGCACCGACTGCTCTTGCAGAGGACCCGGGTTCGATCCCCAGCACCCACATGACGGCTAAGAACCGTCCATGTAACTCCAATTCCAGGAGAACTCCAGTTCCAGGGGAATCCAAGACCCTCTTCTGACCTCAGCGGCATTGCACAACACGGGTGCACAAACCTACATGCAAACAATACATTCATATACATACAAAAAAAAATAGAGAGAACCTGGAGGCTGGAGAGATGGCTCAGTGGTTAAGAGCACCAACTGCTCTTCCAGAAGACCCAGGTTCGATTCCCAGAACTCACATGGCAACAAATAACTACCTATAACTCCAGTTCCAGGGGATCTGACACCTTTTTCTGACCTCCACAGACACTACATGACACAAGTACACTTACATACATGCAGATAATAAATATACTCATACACATAAAATAAATAATGAAATTTTTTTTGTATTTTCAAGACAGTGTCTCCCTATAGCCCCAGCTGGCCTCGAACTCGCTATGTAGACCAGGCTGGCCTTGAACTCACAGGCCTCTGCCTCCAAGTGCTGGAATTAAAGACGTGAGCCACCATGCCCAGCAAATATTTTTTTTTTAAATAAAAAATAAGGCCAGGCGTGGTGGCGTACAGCTTTAATCCCAACACTTGGGAAGCAGAGGTAGGTGGATCTCTGTGAGTTCAAGGCCAGCCTGGTCTACATAGGGAGTTCCAGGACAGCTGGAGCTATAGGGAGACCCTGTCTCAAAAAGACCAAAAAAATAAAATTATAAAATAAAATTGGGGCTGGAGAGATGGCTCAGTGGTTAAGAGCATAGGCTGCTCTTGCAGAGGATCTGGGTTCGATTCCCACCACCCACATGGTGGCTAACAACTGTCTGTAACTCCAGTTCTGGGGAGTCCCATGCCCTCTTCTGATCTCCATGGGTATTGCATGGCATGGGTGCACTTACATACATGCAAGCATGACATTCATACACACAAAAAAATAATAATAAAAATAAAATAAAATTATAAAATAAAATACAATTTTAATTAAATTAAATTTAAAATAAAATAGAGATGGATGTGGTGGTGTATGACTTTAATCTGAACACTGGGAGGAAGAGACAAAAGGATTTCCATGAGATCAAGGCCAACCTGGTCTACATACAAGTTCTAGGCCACCCTGTCACAAACAAGCAAACAAAAAATAAGTAAATAAAATCTTCGTAATTACCACAACAACTTGGAATCGCCCTATCTTTCTTCACCATTTTGTGGTCATCAAACAGTAGATCTAATAACTGGGGAATTCATGGGACTAGACCTCTCTCATTATATCAGTGGGCCAAAAGTGAGTAACCTGGTAAAGCATGGGACTTCAGACTCTTTCCTACCATAGTATTGCACAGGTACTAATGAAGAAACGGTAAGGCCTCTACGTGTACACCAGAAGTCCTTCATACCACTGCCCAGGGTAGTACTGCATAGCAACACTCATTTAATTCTCTTGCTAGAGTGAATTTTGATAACAGAATGTTTCATAATTGCTAACTGGCTAATTAAGAAATCTGTGCCATGGGCTGGAGAGATGGCCTAGCGGTTGAGAGCGCCGACCGCTCTTACAGAGGACCCGGGTTCGATCCCCAGCACCCACATGGCGGCTAAGAACCGTCTGAAACTCCAATTCCAGGCGAACTCCAGTTCCAGGGGAATCTGACACCCTCTTCTGATCTCCGCGGCATTGCACGACACGGGTGCACAGACTTGCATGCAGACAGTACATTCATACACATACAGAAATAAATAAATAAATAAATAAATAAATAAATAAATAAGAAATCTGTGCCACTAGATGATACTACATGCTGTACCTCATAAATTCCTTTGGGGAAGTTGAGATCAAATTATACAAAATAAGGGAACAAGCCACATTTACAATAGGTCTCATTCCAGTCCCCTTGATGATTTGTTTAGTTGGTTGCTTCCAAGTCTATGTTTCTGGCACAAAATAATTCTGCAAAATGGGGCTAGCACATACTCTTAATTTTGCGCTGTATTATCTTTTTTAAACTTTATACTTGTTACCTGCTAAATGTCTGAAGAAACGTAATTGGGCACTAGCCATCTCCCATCAAGCCCAACAACCTGAGCTCAATCCCCAGGACCCACATGGTAGAAGAAGAGAACTGACTCCTGCAAGTTGTTCTCTGACCTCTACATTGGGACAGATGTGTGCCTACATACACACACACACACACCCCAGAAACAAACAAAAAATAAATGTAATCAATTTAGAGAAAGAAAAAAGGGATACAAGTACTAACAGAGTAATGCTGGCCCAATGCTTTGTAATGACAGACACCCAATCCTTGTGGATAAGCAAACTTAAACTAGAAAGGGAAATCCTGAATACTTGGGCCAGCAAGATGGGTCAATGGATAAAAGCACTTACGAAAACCTGACAACCTGAGTTTTATCCCTAGAATCCAAGATGGAAGGAGAAAACTCCCAAAAGTCGTCTTTCAACCTCCACCCACAGGACATGGCACACATACACACACATCAGACACAGACACAGACACAGACACAGACACAGACACAGACACAGACACACACACACACACACACACACACACACACAAAATTAAATTAAACTAAAAAAAAGAAATCCTGAAATCCTCTCCTTCTGGCATCCTTGTTGATCAAATGTGGCTGTAAAAATGTACATGTACCATGTTCATGCTTTTTAGGGTTTTAATGTCAATTATGGCTAGCCATTTCCTCCCATGTGGGATCAGACCAACCAAAACAGGTCCATCCTATTCTCTAAGAACAAATCAACCTAATTTGAGATAAGCAAAGATCTTCATCAAAAGTAGGAAATGTAGTAAGGCATGTCAGCACACACCTATAACCCCAGTACTGATGAGAGCAGGAGGGATCAGGAGTTCAGAGTTTGGGGTCAGCCTGGGCTCCGTGAGACTAGCTCAAAATGGTTCATGAGTAAAATGTTTGCCTTGTACAGAGTTGAATCCCCAGGACCTGAAAGTGTTGGATCCCCAGAACATGTGTTAAAAAAAAAAAGCCTAAAAAGGCCTGACATGATGGTCTAGCAGTTATCAGGGTCAAAATGTGTCACTTATGTGAGGCCTTAAAGAAAGAGTCCTCACATCTGTATGTTCACCAGGAAAACAACATAAGGAATTCCCCAAAACTCATAGGTTTGCACAGGACACTTGCCTGACAACATTGCAACAATAAGTTAATGTGACTCCTGAAACAAGCCCCTGTAATTAATGGTCTTTCCCTGTAATTAATGGTCTTTCCCTGTAATTAATGGTCTTTGTTTCAAAACATCTTAGTTGTTTTTAAATTATTTGTTGCCTTTAAAAGTTCTCAAAAAAAAAAAAAGAAAGTTTATGGGTGGGTAGCCAAGCATGGTGGCTCATGCCTTTAATCTCAGCACTCAGGAGGCAGAGGCAGGTGGATTTCTGTGAGCTTGAAGCTATCCTGGTCTACATAGCAAGTTTTAGGCCGGTTGGGGCTACAGGGAGACCCTGTCTCAAAAAGACAAAAAAAAAAAAAAAAGTTTATAGATGGGCTTTTCATTTGCCAATAGGCAGGAAGTTGGGGGTGGGGATGGGGATAAGAGGACATGGATGGGCTGGGAGTGGTGGCACATGCCCTTAACCAGCACTCAGAAGGCAGAGGCAGGTGGATCTGTGAGTTCAAGGAGATCCTGTCTCAAAAAGACCAAAGGGGAGTAGGGGTCAGGGGGAAGATAAGGAGAAAACAGAATAGGGAAAGTACAGTGCTTTCTCCAGAAATTATCATTTAGGAAAAAAGGAGGACTTGAGAGTTTGAGGTTTCTTTTGATGACATTTATGAAACAAAAACTTATCCTAACATTTAATATACTCAAGATATCCATTGATATTATGTGTGTGCATATATCCATATTAATAAAATTAATGCTGCTCATAGATCAGTAATTGGTTTCACAACAACTGATGGCAGTGTGAACCTTAGAAAGCTCTCCCTAGAGAAACCTGTACAGATAGGTTAGGGATGTAGCTCTGGGCAAATGACAGTCTTAGCAGGAAAGAGAGCAAAAGATATGGTTATAAACATATCAAATATATTCTTGGCTGATATGGAGGTTTGAATGAGAAATGTCCCCAGAGATTCATGTATTTGGACAATTGGTCCTCAATTGGTGGCATTGTTTGGGGAAGTTATGGAATCTTTAGGAGCCTTAGCAGAAGTCACTAGAGATGGGCTTTGAAGGTTTATATCCTTGCCCCATCTCCTGTTTTCCTCCCCCGCCTCCCACCATCTCTGGGCTTCCTATACCTAAATGAAAATGTGATCAGCCATCTTCCACCTCATGCTGGCATGCTGTGCCTTCCCAGCCAGGATGGACTCTGTCCCTCTAGAACCATAAGCTAAAATAAAAACAAATCCTTTCTTCCTTAAGTTGCTTTAGGTCATGGTATTTATCATAGCCACAAAAAAAAAGTAATTGATACAGCTGAAAATGCTGAGATATGCTGTCAAAGCCATTTTAGAAAAGAAAGGTGGCAGGTATATTTTGAAAGGGGCTTTAAAATACACTCATCTATCCACAATAGATTCACTAGGAGAGAATAAAGTCTTACTAGCCCTAGTTTGCTCATAACTATTGCCCAATTGTTGGCAGACCAGTAAGCAGTACCAGAAGTGACAAAAACCACTGATAACCTTAAAATTAAAAATAAGAAAGGAAGAAAGACCGAGCAGAGAAATCAATAGCTATATACTGGAGCAGAGGTACTTCACAAATTCATCTGTTATTTATACTTTCAAAAGGACAAGGATCAAAATCTAAATCTGCTATATTTTGCATAAAATGCCCAATTTCAACAACAAAAAAATTAAGACATTCAAAAACAAACCCAGAAAACTATGATTCAGATACAGGAGAAAAAAGAAGTCATTAGGAAAAATCCTCAAAAGAGCTATTTTAAATATGTTTGAAAAACCTAAGGAAGGGAGTGGGTGTAGAACTTCAGTAACAGAAAGCTTGCCTAGCATGCATGAAAACCCAGACTTGATTCTCAGCAAACCCCCCCCCC